>JAOXJP010002319.1:0-18284 GCA_025762735.1 Platanus orientalis
CTTTTATTTCTAGTTGAAAGTAGAATCTTATGATCCTCGATTCGATCCTATGATCTGATCCATGAGGCCACCCCACCGATCCTACGTAGGATCTTGATTTTAACAACCTTGGTTCTAGAACATTTCTTGGTTTTATAATACTTCAGATGTTCTCTCTTGAGTCTTCCTTGCTAAAGTCTTTTTTTTAATAATTTTTATTAAAAAAATTATACTTTTTACTGTCTCATCCTTCCACATCTCACCCTCTCTCTTCATCTTCCCTCTTCCCACCTCCGTTCCTCTCAAATCCTCTCTAATCCTCACTCTCATCCTCCTCTTTCACCAAGGAGCAAGATGAGTTCTTTTGTCGCCCTCTATCTTTTCCCTCTTGCTCATGCTTTACCCTTCACTGAGATTATTTATTTTATTTATTTTTGGTTTAACATGCTTGATATGAGACATGTTGACAAAAATCACTGGATTGAAAGGAAATTATTATTTTTTATTTATAAATTCCTTACAATTTTCTATTGACTCATTTTTTATTTGTTTTTGTTTTTCATTTTGTTTTTCATTTTAGGTTACTCATTGTCTACCACATGCCTATTCCTAATAAGAGATAGGTCAAATAATATTATTGGAATGAAGATCATCATTGCGTTGAAGATGCATTGGATTGAAGTATTTAATGAGATAATACGTAAGGATGGCTTGTACAATTTTTATATAATTTTCTTTGATTTTGATTTATTTCAATAGAGTTTTTTTATAGATTTTTTTACTCTAACAGGAGGCTTATACTATGTTGAAAAGGCTTTGGGTTAAGGAGGCTTATACTATGTCGAAGAGGCATTGGGTTAAGGTGATAAAATAAAGCATTTAATGAAATACAAGAAGCTGAGGTTAGAACATTACTTCAATTTTTTTTAGTATTTTGTCCACATGTGTATACGAACGTTAGCAATCCAACATCGAGCCCAGTTTATTTCTTCCTTCAAACCAACTCTATCCTTTAACTCTTTTTTTTTTTTATCATTTATTTGTTCTAGACCTTCTTCTTTTTCTTTGTTCTACTTGCTCAGTCTACATTTTCCCTGATTTTTCACTGAGATGGTTTTGGTCTCTATTTTGTGAACATCTTCATTTTCATTCCAGAACTCTTCAAAAGAAGGTAGATAGTGTTTTGTCTATATATTTTATTTCCATGTATTGTGTGGTTGAGTGAACTTCCTACTAAACTCCCACTAAGACGGTTCTGGTATGTATTTTGTGAGCATCTTCATTTTCATAGTAGTCTTTAAAAAAAGGTAGATAGTATTTTATCTATATATTCTATTTACATGTATTGTGTAGTTGAGTGAACTTCCTACTAAACTTTCTATTTTTGTACTATGCACTTAGTTTTAGATTTTCACATTACTTTGGTTTTCTCTTATTCGACTATATTAAAATTTGGTTGTAAATCTAATTGCTTTTTATGGTAGTTTATATTCTTTGAATTAATATTTGATTATATTTGTTTGTGTTTAAATAATGCCACTTTGTGCCTCATGATTCTCATTGCTACCGTCATCTTATTACTTTCATAAGAAATTTTGTGCTCAGGTGAATGAATTTATTTGGTATGAAAAATGAAATCCAAATAGGGTTGCCAACTGCTTTTATGAACCCATGTACAACAATGATTGATTGATTAGTCAGACTTCTATTGAATAAACAATTGTAGTGAACAGAAAACACTAAAAAAATATATTAAAAAAATAGTTAATTAAAGGGATCTTTTTTGGTTTATTCCTAAGATGTGGTTGTGAAAGAAATTAATTTAGAAAAAAAAAAAAGAGAAGGGGCTAGGGGAAAGGAGGGGGTTTGATTCTTGAATGCATTGTGTAGATGTTTCCTACAATTTCAATTAGCTAAATGTTATGCTACTACAGTTGATGGCCTAACCATTAACTTAAGATATCAAACTAGGGCTTAAAATGCAAAAGTTTGGCAAGAAAGTTCAAAGGTTGATTGGTTAGAATTGCCTAATTACAGAAATTCTATAGGTCACGACACATCTAATAATCAGCTTTATTTGAACATTAGGTTGATGAAGACATGCTCACATGTGCAGTACGCATTATAAGGATGAGCTATATTCCATAGAGATACCACATGTTTTCATAGAACAACAACCGATATGGATACGATATAATTAAAAACAAACTATTGTATAACAACAATCTTAAATAGGAAGAAGGGGCATTATAGTCCATCAATTTGATGTACCATTAAAAAAGTAGGGTAAGGGAAGTTAAGAACTTAAACTAGTTATGTAATCATAAGATAAGAAAATAATAAAATCAGAGTGAGAAATTTCCATGAATTTTTTTAACAAACAAAGAGTTTCCATGAGCGTGACAGTCCAATTAATAATGGGACCACCTTTAGGTCTTGCTTTTTAAAGCCCCAACCAATTGATGGTGAATTTGATTAAACATAATCGGGTTTTGTTGAAGAATCCCATCATAAGAACATTACTACTTTCAGAAATATTTAGGTTGGCATGCCTCAACATGATTTGAGAAAATGCCGAAATCCAGTACATTGCCACCTCATCACGACCAACATGAACACAATTTGTAAACCTCAACACACTCAAGGTTCTAAAAAAATGAATTAAAGATAGTTTTTTGTAAAAAAAAAAAAAAACAACCCCACATTCAGTGAACCCATTTTCTACCTCCCATTCATTAGGACCAACATGACCACACTTTGTAATTCTCAAACACACTTGCGGTATTCTAAAGAATGAATTAAAGAGAGTAATTTGTCAAGGTGGTGAATATGACATAAGTTGGGAGTAACTTGAGGGCAAAAATGAAACAATAATGAATAATGAAAACAAGAGAAGATGGTTATTGCCATTGCCAACACTAGACCATTTCTCTTCTATATAATAATAATAATAATAAAAAAAACTGTTATTGACGACCTTATGGTGTTATTTCATTTGTTACTATGTAGTCATGTTTTTCATTTATTTTTTCATAGTTTCTTATAAATCTATATTTATTGCTTAAAGATGTGATAATTCAAGTGAAGGGCAAAGTAATTTATATTTTCCTAAGTTAGCTCGACAAAGTAGGATGCAACAGTTTCAAAAGAAAAGAAAATTAGCCAATAAATGATTCAAACACTATCATCTTATGATCACACACTAGATCAAGGAGAATCAAGTTTTTCATCTTTAGTTAACTATACTACCTTTGGTAGTAGTCGCATACATGCTATGGTCAACTCAAATGCTACATCAACATCAACTTCATGTCCAACTACATATATACTATCATCTAAGCAAATGCTTGATTCTGATACTTTGAAAATGATTTGACAAATGACTTGGTTAATCTTTTTATGGTTTCAACTTCTAATCCACCTTTACAGATAAAGGTACAATAATGAAATGATACATTCAATATCTTATTCCTTGACATAGTTCAAATGACTTATTTACATTTTCATTTAGGATACAAGCCCTCAAAGCAACAACTTATACAAAGTAGGAGCCAAATATTTACTACACGCTTGGATTTTGGATTACCTCAACGTTATTGTAACAATTGTGGAGCAATAATGTGGATCCAAGAGAAGTCTTCATCAAGTAGTCTACAAAATCCATAATTCTTTCTATGTTGTCAAAATGGAAAAGTTGAATTGTCACTGCTTCTTGAACCTCCAGAGTTCTTATAAGAATTATATTATGGAAAACATGATACTAGAATATCAAAATTCAGAAAACTCATTTGTACCTATAATTCAATGTTTTCATTCACCTCAATGGGAGGTAAAATTGATTATACTATATTGAGGGGTGGAGGTCCTTATACCTTTCGAATTAGTGGTTAGAATTATCATAGAATTGGATCATTACTTCCCATTGAAAATCGTATACCCAAATTTGCACAGTTGTATACTTATGATACTACATGTGAAGTTAAAAACATGATAGCTACTATGTAAAATGAAGATGGAATTGAAGGGATCAATACAACAATTTTTCATCACTTATAGGAGATGTTAGATGAAATTAATCCTTATATAAGAGTTTTTTTTGTCATGCATGAGATATACTTTTCAATGTTCAATGTCCAAATTTGTCCATAAGGATATTAGAAGCAAGAAATACCAATAAAAGACAATATAATTGCCCACATGTGATGAAGTTGTAGCAATGATGTTAAGTGATGGTTCAGAATATGTATATGGTCATGATATTATTGTGTCTACAACTCAAGGCCATTTAAGAATAATAAAAGAAATACATTCAAGCTATATGCCCTAACAATACCCATTATTGTTTCCCTTTGGAGAAAATGGATGGAGTATTGGTATACCTTAGAGAGATACAAACTTAAATAGAGATAATACTTGAAAACGAGTTTCTACAAGAGATTTTGATGCCTATCGAATGCAAACTCGATCAACTGAAGGTAAAATACTTATACAAGGTTGATGTTTATTTCAACAATTTATTGTGGATGACTATGCTACTATTGAAGAAGACCGGCTTTAATATGTAAGGGCAAACAAAAAAAATTGCGATCAAAACTTTATCAAGGGTTAAAAGGTGCAGTAAGGCTAGTGATACCAATGCATGTGCTATTGACAGATGATTTATACTTCCGTCATCGTTCATAGGAGGCCCCTATTACATGATTCAAAATTACCACGATGCAATGGCAATTTGTAGATGGGTTGGTCCACCTTCCTTATTTATCACATTTATGTGCAATCTAAATTAGAAAGAAATTACTGGAGCCATTGCACAATTTCTATGGTAAAAGCCAGAAGATAGGCCATATATTGTTTTACGAGTTTTCAAGCTTAAGTTAAAGCAATTCCTAGATAACCTTTAAAATAAAAAGATATTCGAAGAAGTAATAACGGGTACAATGTTACTCCCTAATCATTATAATACTTTTAATATATATATATATATATATATATTTATATATTTGTATAATTATTACCAATGATGATTATTTTTGATGACCAGATATTCATGTAATAGCAGGTACAATGTTACTCTCTAATCATTATGGTAGTGTTTGGTTTGGATTCTCAGAATCGATTGTGGATCATAATCAATTGTGGGTTTATAGGTGTCATTTGGTAGGGATTTTAAGAATTGATTATGAAAGAATCAGATTTGATTTTCACCATAATAAAAAAATGGATGGAAGACTGTTTCTCTGATTATTTTTGGATGGAGTGTGTGCGATTATGAAGGAATGAAATGGCTTCATGTCTCTTTCTTTCATCTCTCTCATTTGACGCTGGTTTTGGCATCTCTCTTTATCCAAGTATGTTATCTATCTCGCTTCCTTTCTCTCTCTCGCACTCTCTCTCTATCTCCCCCACTCTCTCTTTCTTTATTTATCCTTCATCGTTGCCCTTTCTCTCTCTCTCTCTCTCTCTCTCTCTATTTCGCTCTTTCTCTTTATATCTCTCTTGCATCTTTACCCTTTCTCTCACCTCCTCTCTCTATATCTCTCCCACATCTCAGCTATCTCTCTCACGTCCTCTCACTTTATCTCGCCTTCTCTATCTCTCTCTATCTCTCCAACCATTATTAGGATAATCCAGAAGCTTATCAGATTAGTCTGGCACATTGATAGCCCTAGGTTTAGACCCGTTATGGTGGGTTCCTACCCTCTCTGAGTGTGAGACAATTTTGGGGTTATTAGGGGCATTATATTGTAGACACATATACATTTTACAATGCCTATGGTAGTTTGCAAATATTGAAGGAAATGTTGCATCAGTTTGTTGGCTGCGTTTGAGTTCCAATAGCAATTTTCAAAAACAGATAAATCAATCTCCTTAGCACTAATTGGAGGGGGGAAAAGGTATTATTTCGAGTTATCATGGTCTATTTCCAAGTGTTGCAGCAACACCAAAGCTAAAAAGCTCTAGCAGAAGGAATCCAATCTGGTCTCCTCCCACGACAACGATAATATAGTGCTTTCTCTCTCCATGGAGTTTGGAGTCAGTTTTAACATAGCTTTGGGTTTTTCTTATTTTTTCCTCATCTATTCTTGTTGGAAGGATTTTTGTCATATATAATCAGTTTCTAGAAACAGGGTATCTAAATGGAATTTTGCTTATTCAAAATCATTTTTGGTAATCTGATTATGAGAATCCATAATCATAATCATTTCAAAGAATCCGAACCAAATGAAGCCTATAATACTTTTAATATACGTATATGTGTGTGTGTGTATTTGTAAAATTATTACCAATAATGATTATTTTCAATGACCAGATATTCTTGTAATAGCAAGTACAATGTTACTCTCTAATCATTATAATACTTTTAATAATTATACATATATATATTTGTATAATTATTACTAATAATGATTATTTTCAAATGACTAGTTATTCATGTGATAGAGTTCCAGAAGCAAGGCCTTCCACATGCTTATATACTTCTTACATTATCACAACCATATACGCTAAAATCTGTAGAAACTATTGATAGTATTGTCATTGTAAAGATTCCTGATAGGGACACCGATCCGCTTACATATGAAACTGTTAAAACATGCATGATACATATCTAAGAGATTTAAATAACAAAACTACAATTAATGAAAATGGATAACCATTACATCAAAGGCATAATGATGGAAGAACTATTAGGGTTAGTCATCATGATCTTGACAATTGTTGGGTAATCCTTTATAATGGATATATAAATATATTCATAAAGGCCCTAACAGAGCAACTATTGTTATTCAAGATAATACATTAGCTGAAGGAAATAATGCAGAGCATTTTCGACAAGTTGATGAAATTAAGCAGTATTTAGATTGTCGATATGTATCAACGTCTGAAGCATGTTGGAGAATTTTTTATTTTCACTTACAATAAAGAAATCCATTAGTTGAATGTTTACAATATCATCTTGAAAATCAACATTTCATTATTTTCAATGATACAGATGATCTTTATCATGTGATATCAAGATCAAATATAGAAAAGACAATGTTTACATAATAGTTTCAACCAAATGCAATGTATCCCGATGCTAGAGAATTAACATATCCAGAGTTTCTATTCATTAGGTGTGGGATACCAAACAAAAAGAATGATGTAGATGTAGAAGTGGTCGAGTAATAGGAATGTTGTATTATGCTCACCCTACTTCAGGTAAACATTATTATCTTTGCATGCTACTTAATATTGTCCATTGACCTTAAGAGCTATAGAGAATTACAAACAGTGAATGGGATTGAGTATTCAACTTTCAAGAAAACATGTATATTTCTTGGTTGACTAGATAATGATAATGAATGGAATGAAGCTCTTTTTGAGGCATTTGTATGGTCTATAGGGTATCAATTACGTAATATATTTTTGTAGAAATTCTTTTAGACTAATGATTGCATCAGTGAGGAGGAGTGAGACAATGCAAGTTAAAGGTGTTAGGACTAGAAGAAGGCCAAAATTGACCAAGGTTGAAGTGGTAAGGAGGGACATGACAACTTGTAATTTAACATATATGACCCTAAACAGAGTGAAATAACAGAACAAGATTCGTGTAGCCGGTCCCAAATAGTTGGGATAAGGCTGTTTATTGTTGTTGTTGTTATTTGTAGAAATTCTTTTATTTAATGAAGTAAGAAATATGTGTGAGTTATGGAATAAGTATTGGAAGAATTTTTTGGATATTTTACAAGTTAGACTAAGAAGAGAGATAGGTGATTTATCGGTACAATTATCACATGATGAATTGAAAATTAAGGCCTTGATAGAAATTGAAATAATTTTGAACAAAAATGAAAGATCTCTGAAAAATTTTCAGGGCATGCCAAAGCTGAAGATACAATGCTTAATCTTAATAGACTCATCAGCTAAGAGTTGAGTTCTGATGTTGTTTTAGTACAACATGAATATGAAAGGTTATATAATGGGTTGAACTTAGAACAAAAGTTCATTTTTAATAGAATCATTCATTCTTGCACAAATAATATGGGTCAATTTTTTTCATTTAATGTAGTGGGGGGATTGAAAAAGATTTCTTATGGAAAACTATTATCAATAAAATGCGAATTAAAAAAAAATGTACTTGCAGTTGCATCTTCTAGAATTGCAACATTACTCTTACCAAATAGAAAAATGACACATTTATGCTTCAAAATCCTTTTATAGCTTGATGAAAGTTTTGTTTGTGCCATTAGACAACAATCTAAATTGTCTGAACTTGTAAGAAAAACTCATTTGGTTATATGGGATCAAGCACTAATGGTTCACTAGTATGCTTTTGAAGTTGTTGATCATACCTTCAAGGATTTGTTAAAAGTCGATATATTAGGTGTATCAAATAGATTTTTTGGAGGAAATACAGTTGTACTTGGTGGAGATTTTAGATAGATTCTTTTAGTGGTACCAAAAGGATGTAGAGAAGAAATTGTTGTTGCATCACTGCAAAGGTCAATTTGATGGGATCAATGTCAACTCTTTTACTTGACTATAAACATGCGAGTTAAAATAAGCAATAGTTCTACATTATCTATTTCAGATATAGAAAACTTTACAAAATGGGTTTTAGATGTAAAAGATTAAAAAATAGATATAATTACTTTGAATGAAGGTGATGAACAAGATTGGATACCAATTCCTGAAGACATTTTAATAAGAGATTATAACCAAGGAGTTCAACCACTGATTGATGTAATATATTTTGATGTCTTTGAGAGGTATATTGATTCATCATATTTAGAGCATGCTATATTAGCACCTCGGAATGACGATGTTGATGAAATAAATTTAATAAGTATATTTCTTTTACCAAGAGAAATGCAAAGATATTATAGTGTAGATACTACTAATGCAACAAAAGAAAATGCAACAAATCAAGACAACATGTATCCCCTAGAATTTTTCAATTCTTAACGTTTAGTGAACTCTCGAATCATTGCTTGCAATTAAAGATTCGAGGACCAATAATTTTATTAAGGAACTTGAATTAGTTTCTTGATCTTTGTAGTAGAACCCGTCTTATCATGGAAAAAATGGGACACCATGTTATAGAAGCAAGAATTTCACAAAAAATAACATTAGAGAGACAATGTTTATTCCTAGAATTAGAATGTCTCCATTTGATATAATATTACCATTCATTTTTAAAAGATGACAATTCCCTATAAATGTTACATTTGCAATGACAATAAATAAAAATCAGGGCCATACATTGAAACAAGTGGGACTTTACTTACCTAACCCATTACGCATGGCCAATTATTTGTAGCAATTTCACGTGCCACATCAAGATCTAGGTTGGAAATATTAATTGTAAACAAAGAAGGACAACTAAAAGACTTAGTCAAGTATCATAAAGATTATTTTCAAACATCCAATAGTTATTGTACATAATTACAATTATGGTATGTTAATATTCTTTCTTTTATTGTACATTTTCTATGTTATTATGTTTTGTCAAAGTCCTTTTTAGTTTTACATAATATGAAAAATGATGTGCTAATCATAGTTTGTATTAATGATTATTACTTTGTAACTAGGATGTCTTTCCGATATACTCATTTCTACCATATGCATATTAGAAGGCCTCATTGAAATGTTAAGGCTCAAATTTTTAGGATACTTAAGGTATATACTTTTTAGACAGATAACAAACTTATAGAGGTCTGAAAAATGATCCTCATTTATACGAAGGTAAGAACTTTATTTTAAATTTATTTTATTGTAAGAAGTAACTAAATAATAAATCAAACTTAATAAATTTTGGTATTGTTTCATTTTATGGTGATGTTATCCAAGCAAAAATGTTTGATAACAATGTAATGAAATTTAAAGATATCCTTCACGAAGGTAAAGTATATTGTCTTTCAAGAATGAAACAAATATTTGCAAATGAAAAGTACAGAGTTGTTCAATTGCAATTTACATAAGATACAAAAATTGTGGAAACACTTTTTGGTTGCAATGAAATTTCACTGGTGAAGTTTAGTTTCATCCATTGAACAAAATTGACAATTTCCTCAACCAAGAGAAAAATCTGATTGATATGTATGATTCATATCATCTCTTGAAGGCATTTTAATACATTTTATTCGGATTTATGTGTATGTTTCCTTTGACAAATGTTATTAGATATATAGATTTGTGGGGCCCTATATTTGCCTTGCATATAGATTCATGTACAACTACATTGAAAAGAGATGTTCTTCTCCTTAATGAGCAGTAAGCCTTGCAATATTATATTACTTATTTTTGTATATAGAAAATGCATTTATCTATATATATTTGTATACTAACTTAAATAAAATATAAATAGTTTGATACCAACATGGTTAACACTTTAGAACCAACTAGCAATAGTGGAGGGGGATAACTTATTTGAAATTCAAGATAAAGATACAATGCTAATTGCATATAGAGTAACAACTACTGAATTTTGAGGTATGTTACTAAAAATAAATCAACATTTTTATTAGACTATATCTTGAAATAATTAATATAGTGTTTCTTCTATTTGAAATAAGTAACATAATTGTTCTTTTATTTTTCTAAGACCATATCTATCTTCAACAAAACTTAGCAAGTTAATCATCAATCTTGACATTCCAGAAGCACATACTATAATTTCTTGGTCATGTACCATAATGAACACTATAATATTATAAAATATTATTCACTTTCTCTACTAATTACTACATTAAAAACACAGGGTGCATACAAATGGAAAAGCTAAAATGAGAGTGAATTGGCATCATCTGACAAGAAATATACAAAGTGAAGCTAGCTTGCTATTTAATGCCAAGAATATCTTACTCAAAGAATTTCATCACTCAACAAATCTTTAATCTTCGAAAGTAAAATTTTATATTTATCATCATCTTTTTAAATTTTTTATTTGTTTAATTTTGATATACAAATTTAAATAGGTCAATTTTTTTTGAGTGTTTGGCTACCTTGTCAACATTAACATAGATCAAGGCCTTTGGTATGATTCATGTACTATCTATATGAAGAAGGCCAAAACAATCAATGGTCACCCAAAATGCACAAGTTACATCATTGAAGATACTCCTATCTTTCAAAGGTATTGTTTTCATTATTAAGATTTGTTTATGACTTATGATCATATGCAATGACTTTAAGATTAACTTTGAAAGCTTTTTATAGGTATATGATACGAGTTACTATACAAGATCCAAATGCTTCCTTATCATTTATAACATTTGCAAATGAAGCAAAATATCTACTTGGAAAGCCAATCTTAGAGTTCAAAGAACTGATCAATCAGGTTATATTCACAACTTATACTATATATATGTATGTGTGTGAAAAATTAATCATTGATAGTTTTATTGATAGAAAAATGGAAAATAATTAATAATCCAACACATAGCAATGCATTTGTGAAAACCTTACATCTTCTTTATAGAGCGATCAAGAATAGGTGCATCTACCAATCACAATTCGGGTGCTGTTATCATAGCTATTTATGATGTCAATTGGTCAAATGAAAGCATAAGGCTAATATAAGAGATCGAATGCATGGATAGTACTGAAATGTAAATATATAGACTATACTTTCATATTACCTTAATTTTTTTTTAGAAAGATAAATGATTATTTTAGCCCATGCACATGCACAGTTTTTCTCAATTTATTTTTTTGGCAAATGAAAGATGTGTTGAGACAAGTTTGACTTTGAAGAATTTTTATGTTATTGTGACGCGTAATCACATAGTTCACACACAAGAGAGATCACTATAAGAAAATCTTAGCAATGGTGGACCATCACAAGAACAAAATGAAGTGAACTTTGCAAAACAAAAAATATATATTTTGTACTTAAATATTTCTGTTCTTTTGAACTATAATTATTATAATATAGAACAACTTTGGACAATTTCGTTTTATTATGTTGATCTGTTGATATTCTATTTGTTTTTTTGTTTTCAAGTGCTATCTTGTAGAGAAGTTTCATTGGAAAGTATAGCAATGATTGCATTCCTCATCTAGGTGTATGAAATACATGAATGGGCATGGGCAGGTAGTCCAAATGAGGATGATGCTTGGCTTCATATACATATATTTAAACTGGATATGGTTTTGATGGAAAAAAGTATATTTCACTTATTGTAGCCAAATCTCAACTCCCATAATATTGTAGGTGTTATCTCATGACATTTGACATCTTCTTGCTTCCTGAGATTGTGTTCATGGCCAGAGCATACTATAATTTATAAGATTACATTCTTAGAAAAATACTTAGATTTTTTCTTATTCTACTGTCATTAGATTTTGTGAGCTATTGTCGATTAGTTTTTCCAATATAGAATAACTTTGATGGCTTTTTTGTCCTTAGATTTAAAATAGTCTTTGTCTTAACAAACCAATAAAGTTTTAGTATATTCTTCAAATGATTACTCTCTCTCTCTCTCTCCCCTTTAATCTACAATGGAGGTATTACAAAAAAAAAACTTCTTCTTGCTCTTTTATTTGATGTGTTAGGCATTTGGTTTGTTGCGTAGTAGTTATCAACTATTTAGAATGGATGTTTTTGTAAAGTTGAATGGATATGTATTTCAAACATATTTGTATGAATTAATGTTTGCTTGTATGGAAGAAGTTATGTCTCACTTCACTTGGTTCAGATTCCAACTTCTACATTTTTTACCAGCCATGGTCAATTCAGTGCATAAAAAAACATTCATTCTACCCTAATATGTCTCTTTAATATCAACCTTTGTAGAGTATTGGGATAAAGAACTATTTTGTAGAAGATGCTATGAAAACAAGTGTGGCTATAGACAAAAGAATAGGCATTAACTCATGCCTTTTCC
This sequence comes from Platanus orientalis, assembly GCA_025762735.1. Taxonomy (NCBI): domain Eukaryota; kingdom Viridiplantae; phylum Streptophyta; class Magnoliopsida; order Proteales; family Platanaceae; genus Platanus; species Platanus orientalis. The sequence goes on from JAOXJP010002319.1 coordinate 12,849, forward strand.
AACATATATTAGATGTCTTAAAGCATTCTTATGGAATTCCGAATTCCACAGTGCTTTCTATGCCTACAAAATAAGACATGTTTTCTATGGTTTTCATGCTTTCCAATTGTATATATATTTTTTGGTTTGTATGCTTCTTCATTAAAATTTATTTGTTTTGTTACATCCTGTGCATCGCACAGGTTTTTCACTAGTAAAATTTTAAGATCCTAGAAAGCAATTTAAAATACTTTATGCATAATTACTTACTCTTCCCTTTACTTTTCCTTCAACGAAAGATCCTTAGTCAAGGCTTGTCTCCAATCCTCTTCTCTACAAAATTTACATATATTAGATCAAAATCCATTTTAGAATACCAATCTAGTATCAAATCCCTCAAATCCTACTTGCTATGACCTAGATCTAAGAATCCATGGCTTATCTTCTTCCATGAGTAGCTTCCTTTCTCTCTCTTCCAATTCTCCTCTCTTTTAACTTATCTTCTTGTATTTTGTACCTTTAGACCCAAATTGGGCTAACTTAAGGCTTACCTTATGTATTGGACGGTTGTGCCTTTCTAGAGGAAAATTTTTCTCATTTTTTTGGGTTTGTTATTATTATTATGTCTTTGTCTGCTCAATTTCTATTACTCAAAACTATTTTCGACCGATTGAAATTTCTATTTCGATTGCTCAAGCATATTTTTAATCACTCGAATCAGTTCGAGCATTTAAAAATATTTTTGATTGCTTGTGCTGAGCGAACATCCAAAATCTAATATGCCATTTTCCTTGCGGGCTGCTCGATTGCTCGAGCTAGTTTTTCAACCAATTGAAATTGAATTCAATCGCTCAAATCTCTTCTGTGCTAGAGGTTATTTCCCAAGGTTCTCATGGGTCCTAATTCATGTGCCTCTCCCCCCTTTAGTTCATTCCTTTTGACTATTTACTACTCTAAGGTACAATGTGTGTGGGGTGTTACAATGATGGATTTTTCTGAAGTATGTGAAATGAGATCTTTACCTTTATTTAAGAAGGAATAAACCAATACAACCAACTGATGATAGTCTAGCTAATGTCATTGCTAAGTATAGAGAGAAACTTAAGAGATGGGAATGATCAAATCGAATGAGCCTGAAGATCATTAAACAGTCAATTTTTGAATTAAAACATGATAGTATTCTTGATCATGATAATGCTAAAGATTACTTGAAGACAATTAATGATTAGTTTTTTTGCCCAAGAAAAGTTGAGATTTACACTATCTTCTATCTTAGGAAAATTCACAAAACTCAAGTACTAAAGTCAAGGGGATGTTTATGAATATATCATTGAAATGATTAATTTAGTTGAAAAGCTTAGGTCATTGGGACTTATTGTTAAGGAATACTATCTTATTTCCACGATCCTTAACTCATTATTCATTAAGTTTGGTCACTTTAAGTTGACTTATAATGCCCATAAAGAGAAGTGGGACTTAAATACTTTAATTTCTATGTGCACGCTTGAAGAGGAGTGTCTCAAGGAGTTCACTAGCAGTGATTTGATGACTACTAACAACAATAAAGGTATGGGTAATGGTCGCTTTTCTAGAGTTTGAAATACTAAAATATTTAAAGATAAAAGGTTTTAGGAATGAAAATTCGGAGAAGTTTGAAAACAATGATATAAAGAAAGATGTTATATGCTTCAACTTCTATAAGAAGGGACAAATAAAAAAGAATTACCTAAAATTTCTTAAATGGATGAAAAATAAAGATATTATTGAAGCCTTGGTTTATTTTGAGAGTAAGATGTAGCATCCAATTCTTGGTGGATAGATTCAGGCGCCACTACTCATGTAACTAACTCTATGTAGGGATTTCTATGAAAAAGGAGATCAAGTGATAAAAAGAAAATGATCTACATGGGAAATGGGGATGGAGTTAAAGTTGAATATATATGAATTTGTTGTCTAGTTCTAAAATCTGGTATTGTCTTAAAACTAAAAGATATTGTTTATGTGCCTTATTTTAGATAGAGTTTGATTTCTATATCTAGTCTAGACAATGATGGATTTTCCTTTTTGATTGGAGGAAATAAGTATTTCACATATAAAAATTCAGTTTTATGTCATTATGGTTTTCTTAATCATGGTCTTTATCAGTTAAAACTAAATCATTTTTTGCACAACCATCCTTACATGTGAGTGGTAATATTGGTGTAAAGCAGTCCAATTTGAATGAAGATTCATCCATTTTATGGCATAGATGATTGGGACATATTTTAAAAGATAGAATTAATAGATTGCTTAATGATGGAATCCTTTAAAATATTGAGTTTTCAGACTTTGAGACTTGCATAGACTGCATCAAAGGAAAGCAAACAAAAGTCCAAAATACTAGAAGCTTATAGTTGTTAGAAATTATCCATATAGATATTTGTGGTGAGTTCCTATGCCTGCAATAGGAGAACAATATTTTATTACAGTTATAAATGGTTTTTCATGATATTGGTATGTCTATCTACTTCGTGAAAAATCTCAAGCACTTAAAGTTTTTAAAATCTTCAAATATGAGGTGGAAAACAAACATGATTGAAAGATTAAAATTGTAAGATCATACCATGGTGGAGAATATTATGGAAAGTATGATGAAATAGGCAGGAACCTTGGTCCATTTACCTAATTTTTGCAAGAATGTGGAGTAACATCTCAATACTCCTGAACAAAATGGAGTAGCAGAAAGGCGTAATCACACACTTAAGGACATGGTAAGGATCATAATTAGTTGTTCTCCTCTTTCAAAATATTTGTAGGGATATGCTTTAAAGACTGCTATGCACATATTAAATAGTCCGTAACAAATTTGTCCCTAAAACTTCTTTTGAGTTATGGACAGGAAGAAACCCAAGCCTCAAATATATTAAAATATGGGGATGTCTTGCTGAGGCTCGCATTTATAATCCACATGAAAAGAATTTTGACCCTTGGACTATCAGTTGTCATTTTGTTAGATATCCTAAATGGTCTAAGGGATATCAATATTACTATCCTTCTCACACTACAAGGATAGTAGAAACAGGAATGCAAGGTTTCTTGAAAATGGTGAAACTAGTGCAAGTGTGCAACCTTGTGACATTACTTTTGAGGAACCCAACCCTATTGTTGAAACACTATAACCAATTGAGGTGTATCCTCAAGAAGAGGCTCCATTAAGAAGATCTCAAAGATAGAAAAGGTTTGCCATTCTAACTGACTATAAAATTTATCTTTAGGAAAATATTTTGATATTGGAATCGAAACTGATTAGTATCACTTAAAGAAGTATTTCATAGTCCTAACTACACCAAGTGGTTAGAGGCTATTTAAGATGAACTTAATTCAATGAAGAAGAATATTGTTTTAGACTTTATTGCTTTACCAGAAGGAGTTAAACCTGTTGGGTGTAAGTGGGTATTCAAAACAAAGCGTGACTAAAATGAAAATGTTGAGAGGTTTAAAACAAGGTTACTTGTTAAAGGGCTTACCTAAAAAGAAGCTAATTGATTATCAAGAAACTTTTTCACCAGTTTCTCGGAAAGACTCCTTTTGAATTCTAATGGCACTAGTAGCCAATTTCAATCTAAAGTTGCATTAGATTGAAGCCAAAACTAATTTCTTAAATGATGATTTGGAAGAAGACATATTATGCAACTAGAGGGAATTGCTAAGGAAGGTGCTGGAAGCTTCGTTTGCAAGCTTAAGAAACCACTGTACAGTCTGAAACAGGCTTCAAGACAATGGTATCTCAAGAAAAACTTGGTAGACCAATTTATAAATTTAAAAACCAATGGAAGTAGATTTATTTTTCTAATCCTCTATGTTGACGAGATTTTACTTGCTACTTTTAATATAAATTTGTTGTATGAAACCAAGAAATTCTTGATGAAAAATTTTGAGATGAAGGATTTTGGTGAAGCCTCCTTTGTACTGGGTATCAACATCCATCGTGACAACAATCATGGCCTTTTAGGTCTATCTTAAAAGGTATATATTGAAAAGGTGTTGAAAAGATTCTCCATGGAAAGTTGTAAAGTTGGTGATGTTTTTTCGATAATTAATGGAGATGATTTTGGTCAGTTTCAATGTCCTCAAAATCATTTTCAGTGTGATCTTATTCAACCCATTCCCTATGCTTCAATAGTGGAAAGTTTGATGTATTTACAAGTTTGTACTCACCTTGATATTGCATTCGTTGTGAAATGCTTGGGAGATACCAAATTCCCTGGTATGGACCATTGGAAAACATCTAAGAAGGTGATGCAATATTGGCAGAGGACAAAGACTTCATGCTCACATATAGATAGTCTAATTCATTGGATATTGTGGGATACACTGAGATTATGGTGGATGCTTAGATAGCTCAAAACCCACTTTTGGGTATATTTTTATGCTGGCTAGAGGAGTTATATCTTGGAGAAGTGTTAAATAATTATGACAACATCCTATTGTTAGGATTATGTATTGTCAATCCCATGTCAAAATAGTGAGTTGTGTAGCAAGTGTCAAGTCCATGACAATATTCCAAGATTTGAAGAAAGAAGACAAAGATGGACTGAAAACCTACAAGACATAGGCAAGAACCAAAGAGGAAGAACAAGCTCAAGATTCAAGTTAAAGACTCAATACAGAAAAGTGCTAGCTACTAATGCTCAAAAATTTGTAGGCAATGGAGGTTTGCATAGTGAAGAAGGATCTCAAAATAGTATGCCTCTTAGCTCTCTCAAAAACTAACTTGGAGTGTTGGAGATCTCTCTACCCTAAAGGAAAAAGTCCCTTTTATAGTGGGGAGGAGCATCCATGGCCTTAGGATAGGCATATGACAATTAGGGAGTCATTTTGGGCATTTAGATGAACCAAAACGGGGTTCAAATTTAAAAAATCTCCCATAAATTTTCATGAATTATTTTTTCCCAAAATTTCCCTTTAAACTGATTTGGGGTTTCGCAATCAGTTTAGGATTCAAATCGATTGCGAACCTCGCAATCGATTTAGAGTGCCTTTCTAGTCCCCAAATTGATTTGGGGTTTTGCAATCAGTTTGGGTTATGAGAATTTTTCTCAAACTCCTACCACAATCTATTTGGACCTATGGGTTTTGCCATCAGGAGTAAAAAACTGAGATGCAAAATCATACTAAAACCGATTGCGAGTTTTACAATTGGTTTTAATTGAATTTTTCTGCACATTTTGTTTGGGCTGTCCTTAGGCATTCAAATTTAGGCATTTTTGGGGACCCTAAACCATGTCTAGGATTGTTTTTAGACACACAATGTGTTATGCATGCATAATATATACCTTCCTTGTTGTGCCTCTTCCTTGGCCTTTGGTCCTTCTTAGCTTCATGATATGAACTTGTGAGCTCACATAGGACACTTACAAGACTCTTAGCACTACCCTTGTGCCCAACACATGCTCATGGGATTGACATACATCAACA
>JAOXJP010002330.1:0-18282 GCA_025762735.1 Platanus orientalis
GTGGTGGGCCCTCATGCCACGTGTCGGGTAGTGATAGGTTAGTGGGGGAGCAAGTGGGGGGGTGCATGGCCAAGAATTGTGGTCCTCAAGTGTCTACCCTCCATTTGAAATATTCCAAATGGGGGGTATAGGGTTTAGAGAAAGATTTAGGGGTACTTTAGGAAACGGGATATTTAGGGATATTTTAGGATATTTCGGTTTTGGATTTTACCCCTTTACTGTCTGAATTCATTCTCTGCGTTTTAGGGCTCCTGTCCTCTCAAGGTTTATAAGGTTTTTGCAGCTCCCGAACATTCTGGTCGTAATGCCACTGACGGAATCAGAATCGGGTTCCGGTAAAGGGGTCAAAATAGACCCAAAACATTACTGTGTTTGTCTGGCTCATTGGAAGAAATATAAGAATGCAAAATTGATCTTTGAAGTCTTCATATGAAAGATGGCCCTCGGGGTTAGTGAGCCACAGGTTCTGATTACGCACGAATTCGATGCCCGAGCTGAAAGTTGTACTCCGAGCCCTGAATTGTCTTGCGACGAATACTGCCTGGACTTGTGACTGGATTTTTTTTATTTTGGGTAGAGAATATTTATGATTATGGTTGCTTGGGCTTTGGTCTTGTAATGCCCTCGGACCTGACAGGCTGGGGATCTGGTCCTCGATGGATTTCTAGGAGATTTCCGAACATGGGTCATCTGATCGAGGAGCATGGCCTGAATTGTTGAAGAACTGACTTGATAAGTGGTGTAGGGTTTAAGGAAGGGTTCCTTCATTAGGGTATTTATTGAAGATCTTGAGCAAAAATGAAGAGAACGAGCCTAACCTTGATGGATTTGGCTCTCCAGAGAGTTTTCGGGAGCTCTTTGAGTGTCCATGGTTGATATAGTGGTGTTTGATGTATTTCGAAGTTAAATTGTGATAATTGGGGGGTATTGTGCCCTCTGAGTTTTTTCTTAAAAAGATTTAGGGCTTTTAAGAGTATGGCCACTGACTGGGTGAGTTTCTGATTTGTATTGAGCCTTCAGGGTTTTTTCGACGATTCGATTTTGGGGAGAAATAATGTGTTTTGAGGGTATGGGAGTAAAATGGTAATTTTATTATCCTTTTGTGCCCCAATATGGGAATGTTGATGAGGGTCAGAGAATCCTGGAAAAAATGAGCTTTATAGCTTGTGGTTTGAGTTTTTAAAGGTGCAGGGGTAAAATGGTCATTTACCAGTTTTTTGGGGTTTCACACGGGAGGTCTTGTAGAAAGTGGTTGAGACCTAGGTGCCTTCTTTATGGAAGTCATTTGAGAAATTGTGGAGAGAATAAGTTCAAAATAGGGTTGATTTGACTTTAGAAGATACAGGGGTAGAAGGGTAATTTGCCAACCTTTTGATGCTTCAACGCTGGAAGGCTTATGAAGGTTGGAAAATTGAAGTCGGGGTGTTCTTGTGGATGTAAAGAAGTTGAGGATTGGAGTTTGATTAGGTTTGATTTGACCTCCTGAGGATGTAGGGGTAGAATGGTAATTTGCTAGCTTTTTGATGCTTCAACGCGGGAAGGCTTATGAAGGTTGGCAAATTAAAGTCAGGGCGTTCTTGTGGGTGTAAAGAAGTTGAGAATTAGAGTTCGATCGGGTCTGATTTGAACTCCTAAGGATGTAGGGGTAAAATGGTAATTTGCCAACCTTTTAATGCTTCAACCAGGGAAGTCTTATGAAGGTTGGCAAACTGAAGTCAGGGTGCTCTTGTGGGTGTAAAGAAGTTGAGAATTAGAGTTCGATCGGGTCTAATTTGAACTCCTGAGGATGTAAGGGTAAAATGGTAATTTGTCAGCCTTTTGATGCTTCAACGGGGAAGGCTTATGAAGGTTGGCAAAGTCAATGTGTCTTTGTTGATGAGAAGAAGTTGGAAAGTGGGTTTTAACTGAGTCTGATTTGGGCTTCTGAAGGTGTAGGGGTAGATTGGTAATTTGTCAGCCTTCCGATGTTTTAATGTGAGAAGGTTTATGAAGGTTGGCAAATTGAAGTCAAGGTGCTCTTGTGGATGTAAAGAAGTCAAAAATTGGAGTTCGATCGGGTCTAATTTGAACTCCTAAGGATGCAGAGGTAAAATGGTAATTTGTCAGTCTTTCGATGCTTTGATGTGGTAAGGCTTGTGAAGTTGGTAAATTGAAGTCAAGGTGCTCTTGTGGATGTAAAGAAGTTGAAAATTGGTGTTCGATTGGGTCTGATTTGAACTCTTAAGGATGTAGGGGTAAAATGGTAATTTGTTAGCCTTTCGATGCTTTGATGTGGGAAGGCTTGTAAAGTTGGTAAATTCGAAATGATGATGGGTTAGAGTATTTTCATTGCATTCACAACCAGAATGTTCATTGAGACTGCCTGCCTATTCAAAGTTCAGGGGTGTCTACACTTTGGTTCTGTTCCATGTTATAATGAAACCATTTGAGCCTTGAGTCAAAATTTGGGTGCTGACAACACCCAAATGTTAATTCGGGCCATTTGATAGCATAAGGACAGCATAACAACATTTAGGCATCAAGACTCTACGCATCCTTGGCTTAGGAAGAGCAACCCTAGGCTCTAAGAAGTTAGGCATCCCCAAAGAGTTCTTCATGGATATTCCAATCGTGAATGAACTAGTCAAAGCACCTTATTACAAACCAAAATGCACCATTTTAGGACAAACCCTAATCTCTCACAAAAGCACCAACAGGACATTGAGGGTCCACATTTAAAAACCTTTTCCATGTCATCGACAAATTTTCCACCTTCTGTAAGTCTTTTTTCAACAAAGCATCATAAATATAAAAAAATTACCATTTTGCCATTTTACCTTCAAAAGCCCAAAACTCACTATCTACCACTCAGATCACTAAATTTCTCTAACCTATATAAACCTTCTTCTCGTGAAGCATCATAGGTGAAGAATTCTTATTTTCACATTTTTCGACCCATGGGAGGAAAATTACCATTTTACCCTTTTCACCTTAGAGAATCTTACCCTGGACCCTTAAAGGATCCCTAAAGCCTCTCCCATTGTCTGAATTATGTAATTTTAGATCCTATGCATCCTCAAGTCTCCTACTCTAAGGAACTCATCACAAAACAAACATTGCTTAAGATTGGCAACAGCCAATTTATCAATTTATGATAATCATGACCAAGAAATGGCCCTTAAAAAAGCTTTCAAAGATTCATCCAATCTTTGAATTCAGAAAGGTCAATTGTTGTATCTCGGCCACAACCTTAGCTTCAAATCTTCAGGTTTGAGAAGAGAATTTTTAAATCTCGAACCTCCATGAAATCTCAAATCTTCCCCAAGAGGTTAGAAAGCCATTTTGCCACATTTTGCTCATATGGAGCCAAAATATCCTCCAAACCTCCAAATCAGGATCAATCGGTGTCCATCTCTCCAAAATCACGAGATCTTCAAAAAACTGTTGAAGAAGCATGAACTTTCACGAAACTTATCTACTCAAATTCTCTCAAATACTCTAAAAAGGGCAATAAATCAGGTGCTTAACTGACTCCTAGGAGTTCATCTAAAATCAAAAATTCAGTTGGTTAGTGGTCACTCCACTATAAATTTAGAGCCTCTAAGCTATCAAATCCACACTGAATTTTAGAAATCATGTGGCCCAAGCCATCATTTCTGCCTAAGCCAAGAAAAAATACTTTTCGTCTATATTTGGCACGTTGAATGCCCTTAAAAGTTCTCTCAAACTCATAATGCAACAAAGTCAGGCCCATTTTCTTAGTTTCACCCTTGTCCTCAAAAGATCATTTCACAAACTCCTGATTCAAAGAATGTCTAGCAGTTCAATTCCATCACTCTTCAGGCAGCTATAGAAACTCAATCCCTCCGAGTGACCCTGCTTCAAAAATCTCTTGGCAACTGCCCGAGAACCCAGCATTCAATCTGCTAGTTCCTGTAGCTTTGAGACTCCCCTATCTTCAAACCCACCAAATATGACCTATGACAGCATTTTATAGAAAAACCAGCAGCATTTCTAATGCAATATTCTTTAATTGCTCAAAAAAGGGTTTTTAACCCAGTTTTCTGCTTAGACACTATAATTCAACATAGTCAGAGGTTGTGGCTCACTTGAATCCAGGTTCATCCATCACCTGACAATTTCTAGATCAATTGTACCATATTTCCCTCTCCAAGTACATATGAGAGCTTTTCAAGTCAAAAAACCATGATTTCACCACTTGCCCTTATCGTAATTTGGTTTTGATTGGTCTAACACGACCAAAGCATCTACAACCTCTAAAAATGACACTGACTTGGCCAACTTCCAAGCTCAAAATCTCATGAGGTGTGACGATATAGAGAGGGTTTGAAAAACCTAAAAAGCAATAAATATCATTAATGAGCTAAGACTTTTCAACTTAGCTCATTAATGGCATTTAATGCTTTAATGACTCATGAAGACCCTTGGATTAGAATCTTTCAATATAATCCATCACACATCACCTTTAGATCTAATGATGATTTTCAAATCCCTAGAGAACCCCTTAAATCCCCCCAATGGGCATCTTGTTGCCCACCCCTTGAAAATTGTAACCAACCACATGCCATTAAATGGCATCTCCCATTCCCCTTTAGCCACCTCACCTATCCAAGTGAGTTAGCACACTTAGATCTCCACCCTCCCCCTCATCCCATAGCTAATCTTAGCCTCTCCTTCAACCACATCACCAAACACAAAACCCTTAAACCCTAGCCACCCATTTTAGGTGAAATCCTAACCCTACACTCAACCTCTCCTAAAACCAATCCTAGACCTCCATTCTAAGCAAACCCTAGCCACATGTTGCACCCATTTGAGGCTATAAAGAGCCCCAAATTCATGCAGCAAGAGGCTGGCAACAAAAAACCCTAATTCAAAAGGAGAGGAAGTAGAAGAAGAAGAAGAAGAAGAAGAAGAAGAAGATTTGTCTCAACCCTAGGTCATTTGGACCCAAGCTAAGCCTAAATCTGAGCTTAGTTCATTTCTCCCATGTTCATATGTTAGTTTTACATGTATTTATGTTGTCCAATTTACGTTAAAACATTGCTTCAATTCGGGTTACACAGTAGAGGCTTAACATCCTCTACTTACTTCCATTTCTGAGCATGTCTTGTTGCCTATTTTCTTATGAATTTTGTATAAGGCTATTGAAGCCCAAATTTTGATATGTTAGACTAGACATATATAATAGCTAGTGGATTTAATTTGGTGATTTTAGGAGCTGTGGAAGGACTCGAGATGGAGCTCCAAACAAACCCCAAAATCTAGGTCTTTTGAGACCTAGATTTGTGGAATATTTGTGATTTTTTGTTTGAATTTTGTAAGCATGATCTAAGGCTCAATTATATGTTGTTCTTATATATCTTTTCTATGTTCATGCATAATTTTGCATTTTTCTCAAAACCGTAAGGGCTTCAAAATTGAAAAATCCATCTGTTGGATTTTCTCTCAGTAACTAACGCTTGAATTTTATAGAATTAAAATTCAAGCGTTGAACAAATAGGCGTTAAGAGAAAGATCAAGTGTTGAGATCTGGGACCCACCCCAAGAAGCTCTGACCTTCTCTAGACCTGTCCCATGGTTATAGTAACCTCTAGAATTCAATCATGTGTGTATGCACCTCTAGCGTTAAGCTTGGGTTAAAAATCAAGTTTTTCAAAATTAGTTAAGTGTGTATGCATCCTAGGTGTAGTGCAAAGACCTTAGAGAAATACCACCCCGTAGGCCCCACCTTTGTGGCCCAAAAACCTAAGTTGGTTGCTTATTCTAGCACCCATCACCTAAATTTCCCCTGAATTAAATTCTGGCGTTGAACATTCAGGCATCAAACCAAAAAACAGGCATTAGGCCTGCAACAGATGACCAAGTGGCCTACTTTGGGAGATCATATCTCCACATCGGCATAGGCCATGACCCCCAGGGTTACATAATGAAACCCTAGGAAACTTACCCTAACCCAAACCAGGGGTCCCACAATACTGGGACCCACCAAACCATCGTAAAAGACCAAATGAACATTCTAATCTGATCAGCCCCCACGGCACCCTGAATTAAATTTTAGGTGTTAGAAATTCATGCGTTAAGCCTAAAAGACTAAAAAACACAACTTCTCTCCTTTTCTCCCCTCTATGTTAGGATTAAACCTAACCCTAAATAATCAATCAACAACCAATCTAGAGGGGTCCACCATCCCTCTAAGAGTCTAACCAATGAGGGGTCTCTTGCAATTAGAATAGGACAATAAATGACAGTTTTTGGATTTTTTTAGGAATTTCACCCTGAATTAAATTTAGGAGTTGAAAAATCATGCATTGAGGGTAAAATCAGGCATTAAACTTAAGTCTCAGGACACTACATTGCATCAATACATCACTCTCATGATCCCTTATCTAGGTCATTACCCACCAATGGACTGACATTGGATCACCACATAGGATGAGAACAACGTCTGAGTTGTTGCTGCTATGTCGGTGCGGCCATTCCGAGTTACCCAAGCTAGTTACCACTCTATGATCCGATTTTTTTCGGGAAGGTGTCTTGATTGTTACACTCATCTTTTAGCATCCCAAAAATCATGCATATTTAGTCATTTTTAGGTTAGAGTTATTTAGGCTACACTCAATAGCTTAGAGGTCTACCTTTAGGTTTACTTGCCATGATTTTGATTGATTGCTGGAATGATTGACTAAAAAGAACCAGGAATTCATGTTCGACTTTATAAAATTAGTCCAAATTATTTTTTAGATAATTAGGCCTGGGTTTTACCTTCTTATTTAAATTTGAATATCTCTCACCCTTTTTGCATAATATATGTAACACGATGGAGTAGATTGCATAAACATCCCATAAGTAGAACAAAAAGTAAACCAAACCATAAAAAAAAGGAAAATGAATAAATAAAAGTCATCCTTAAGTAAACAAAGTATGTAACCAATTTTATGTCTAACACCATCTCAAGCAAACAAAAGAAAAGAAATCTCAAAATATGTCCAAATCATCCAGGGCCAATATATATAGCCCATCCAAATGTGTCTAAGTACATCCTCATAAAAAAAACAAAAAAGAAGTCCAATCCTCAAGTCAATCATCAGAGATGCTCCCTATGTGCTCCACTGTCCCCCTCTTAGCCATGTGCTTCCTCTTCCTAGAGTATGAGTAGCCTACTCTAAATTGGACTCTAGCCTCACCATGGGGCACAAGAGTACCACGAACCCCAAAAGCACTCTATCTAGTCTTGAGAGGACTATCATCTATCTATAGGGGAGCCACCTCCACCACACCACTAGGCACCAATGTCGTATGCACCTCAGGCTCTCCCCCAGCCTCGGGCTCTCCCCTGGACTACTCTCCCCCAGCCTCAATGGAAGGCAACTCTATGTCCTCTGCAACACCTCCTATTTCCCCTAGAACAGGGATCTATCTCTGGAACTGCAAAACAAAAAATACATGTTGGAACCCTTTAAAAGAAAATAATCCTAGAGAAAAACAAATAACTCTATTTCTTTACCTCCTCCACCTCGGCCCTGTGGCTCGCCTTCAAGGCCGTGACTTCAATCAAGTGGGCTTAGTGCTTTTGCCCCACTAGGGCGAAGCACCTTGCCAACTTCTGGAGGGCACTCAGATACACCTTCCTAGAAACCTGCATAAGTACACAAAGCTTTGTCAGAAACTAAACAAAAAGAATTTACAAGTTTTAAAACATCACTAAAATAAACTAGACCATACCTGAGTCACCTCCTCAGGAGGTACCCATCGCTCAGGGAGCTTGGCCTCAAGCAAGGGCTCTTCACTGACCCCACCATCAAGGTTAGCCACGGTCACCACCTTGGGTACCATACCAATCATGTCAAGCTTAGTAGGGGGAACCTTCCTCTTCCTCCCCCTCCGAGTAAGAGGTCCCGGCTCCTCTGCATGTTGTGCCTCGACTGTCTGTTAAAATCAAACAAGTCAAAAGTTCTTAAATATTTTGAAAAAGAAAATTAAAGTAAAATAAACAAATACTCTTTAAAAAAAATGAAATCAAACTCACATGAGTCTCGGTAGGGCCACCCAAGGGCCCGCAAGACCGAGTAGCCCACAGCTCCCTATAATCTTAGGCCCAGTCCAAGAAAACTGATGCCTCTATGCCTGTCTCCCCTCTCTGAGTCTCTCCCTCAGTGTCGATCACCTATGGAGGCAAGTGTGGGACCACGAAGTCCTCCACTCCGACCCCGACCTGGTGCGAGCACCTCTCCCCAAGGTATATGGTGACCTCGTCAATGGTCACCAGGACAACCATCTGACGAGACCAACCCCAGGCTGAGATCTGGTCTAAGGTAGTCTCCTCCCCCAAGACCCATCAGGCGGCACTTAACTTGCACAATGCACAATAAAAGTTAGATAATGATTTGTAAAGAAAATAATAATCAATTAAACAAACCAAAGCATTGTGTACTTACCTAGTCAGCTGTTAGAAAATCCAACTCTCATTGGAATGTCGAGATGGATTTCTAGACCTTGTGGTGGTGTTTGTGACCTTCCACCTTGCTATGTAAGGGAAGGGAAACGCCACTCCACCTAGGGGCTAGGGAGGGGAAATGCTCGTAGCACCACACCTATAAAGGAAAGAATTAAAAAAAATTAGTACCATCAAAATCAAATTAAAGAAAGAAAATGAAAATAAAAGACATAAATTAAAAGGATAAAGGCAAGGCATACCTCCCAAAGGAAACACAACCCTAAGAAAGCATGAGGGCCCTTCCCGGCTAAGATCTTGCTAATGTTAGAGTACATCCACCTGAGGGTGGACCTACCACAACTGCGAGTAGCCACTAGATCTAGCTCCTCCAAAGTCGGCAGTAGGTGGAAAAATATCCTATCGCTCTTCTCGTAGAAGATAGAGCAAGTCAGCATATACACCAAGAAGGCGTGGGTAGAGAAGGAAATCTCCTCCAACGTACTCTAATTGGTGGTGCACATGTAATCCTTCTCAAACCAAGAATGATGGACATCCTTCGTGCCCTTATAGTAAGCCATGGGCTAAGGCCTTATGCACCGAGCTACCAATGCCAAGTCGAAGTCGTCCAAGCTCGGGGGAGGCATGCCATCCATGGAAAGCCCCGTCATCATAAAGAAATCAATGGAGAGCATCCCAATTTCCCCCCTCGGAAGGTGGAAATTATGTGTGATGGGAGACCACCTCTCAGCCAGGACCATCAACAAAGCCCTATCCACCTATAGCACCAGTAAGCTCAGAAAATGGCCAAAACCCATGGCTTGCACCTAGTCTTGGATGTTGGAACACATCCGTCCCCACAAGGCTAAGACCCCATACCAAGACCCATAGCATTCTACTCTCAGCCTAGCCTATAAAGGGAAACATGTTAAAACATGTTAGAACATTGTTTAGGAGCAAAAAGAAGCACAAGCAAATAAAAAAACTAAAAAAATAAAAAACTACAATTCTCTCTCAAGCCTAACTCCTGATTTTCAGGTTGACGCCTATATATTTGCCAATGTCTAATTTTTAGTCTAATGACTAAATTCTCAATGCCTATTTTTTAAAATAGTGAAAAGTCAGGCGTTTGCCTATAATTTAGGTAGTGATTTTTAGGCATTGAAAAATGCAAAATCAACAAAAAATTTGGAAAACCCTATTTTAAATCATTCCAGCATCAAAATTAAAGCAACATTATGATTTTAAACCTAAAAATACAAAGGAATCTAAAGAAAAATTGCAAAAACAAATAAAAACATTGAATCTAAAACAAGGCATTTAAGAAATAATAAAAATTCATAAAAACAAGGAACAAATTCATGAACAAGTCAAAAAGTTTCCTCATCAACAACTGGGTTCTTCCACAATGCCTTCTCTTATGCCAAGAGAAGCAGGAAGTGGCGGCTTGATCCTCCTTGGCTCATTGTGATTGAAGTAAAAGATTGAAATTTTTTTGTGAAAATTGGAAAAGGAAGAAAGAAGAACACTATGGGGACCCCTCCTTTTGTTTGTAACTGAAAATAGTGATTTGAAACGCAAAAAGACAAAAGACTCAACCGCGGCTCTTTTAAAAGTTATAACTTCTCTCAACGCCTAATCATGGTCCCAACACCTAAATTTTAATTCAATTAAATTCAGGCATTGAAGCAAAATTCAGGCATCAAGCATTTTTTTCCTATAACTATTCTAAAGCCTAATCGTGCATTCAATGCATGAATTTTAATTCAATTAAATTTAGGCGTTGAAACAAAATTTGGGCGTCAAGTTTAATTTTTGTAGAATATTGCTTTTAGCCGTAAAATGACATTTTTAACCTTGTGTTCATGCTTGTGTTTACAAACATGGCTAACAGATTTGTACAATTGGATTCATACTCCATCTCTGCAAACTTCGTAAATGCCTTAATTGCTCTTCCCCCTCAAAGAATGGAAAGTTTGGAAAAGTCAAAGACGGCTAGGGAAAACATTGGCCTTAGCACAAATCAACTTGGATTAGCCACTATTAGAGGTAACCATTTCCTTTTAGGGCCCAACATCTATGGTTTTCTGCTTCAGAGAACAAGAGCTTACACCCACAATCGAGGAGCTCGAATCGTTTCTAGATTGGGAACATTGTCTCAGAATCAATACCATAATCCCGACTCACAAGCCCAACTAAACATCTCTGAAGCCTCCCTGTCTAAGGAAGCTATAGGAGAATACCTGCACTGCCCTTTGGACCTTTTATTAGAAAGAGGTTGGAAGAAAGTCGATGACTTCACTAACCCCATTAAGTTCATAGCATTCACTTTGGTCATCTTAGGAAAACTTTTGTTATCACATAGCCGCCATCACATCAATGGTGTCCTACTCAACATCTTGGGGCAACATCTAGAGAAGAAGACTCTCACACCCATGATCATATCTGAGACTATCTCCAATCTCTCTCATTGTGCCCAACATGCCAAAGTTTGGTTATATGGTTGCTCAGCTTTCTTACAAGCCTGGTTACAGGAACACTTACCCATCCTTGCATCCTTCTAATCTTATGTGTCTCGGGATTTGACTCCGGCACAAATACATATCAAGAGCCGCCCCTTACCAATTAAAACAACTACATTGGGTTATCAAAATGTACTAGCTTCTATGCTCCCCGAATATATCACTAGGCATGTCAAGTGGCACAAAGCACGTTACCTTCTTCTGGCAACCAAGGATTACACATACATGGTCATTACAAGAGTCCATTAAAGTACTCCCTATGTACCCACACGCGTCCTTTGACAATTTTCTCTTAGGCAAGATCTCTTCAATTTCTCCACAGTCTTCAAAGACATCTTCAAGATCGACCATCGTACATCCAATCATACACGAAACACATTAGCCACTTTGTGGGATAGCTCACATACAGGGGTTACAAGACATCCACAGCTAGCATCCTCAAAAGTAACGGCCATGACACCTTCGTACGAGCATTGGCTTTCACACAAGCCTCCTCTACAACCTACTACACCCGCAGCATCATCTTCTTCGAAGAAGAGGCTGTGCACTAAATCAACATCTTCATCATATACAAAACCTTCTCACACTCAAGCAGAATATGAGCAAGCATTGATAGACTTAGCTGAGGAGCAGGATTTACATGCCAAAACCAAGGCTGCCTTAGAAGCTGAGACATTTTTACGTACAGAGGCCGAGGTCTCATGTGAGTGCACCTAGCATTGGAATGAAACTCAAGCCGAGCTCATTCACTCCATGAAAATGAGCTCAATGATAATATGACTTCTCATGAAGATTTGGGACTCAAGATAAGGCATAGCAACAACATGGCCTTTGTACAAGATCAGTGGATACAGTCATGGCTTCAAGAGCTGAGAAAATAGATCTTCTCATTGGGCTATGAACCAGTGTCACCTCCACCACCTCCAGTGGTGCCTAATCTTTAGACTTCACTTTATGTTTTCTTTTCTGATGTATCGAGACAAGTACCCCCTCCTTTTGTAATCATTTTTGATATGTATATATTGTATAAACTTTTGTTTCCAAAAATCCTGTAGTTAATTAAAGGACATGAATTCACCTGTATGACATATGCACTTATAAAAGCATATAGCTATCAATTAGGAATGAATGTAAAAAATGAACCTTGCAAAATACTAACAATAAACCCTTATTTCTTTCCACCTCAGTTAAGCAAGCTACAATTGCTTCCCTAGAGACTTGATGGCAAAAGAAGAAAAAGGCACAACATAGCAAAGCTGTGGTCAACAAGTCAACACCTCCTCCTACGGCAAGCACTACACATCTTACCCTCTGAGGTATCCACGAGAAACCCACCTACTAGTAGGATGGGTCCCGAAAATACCCTCTTGGGTGGCTTCAAGTCCGAAGTGGAAAAATTAATGGGGGACTTCATGTCCCAGCAAGGCTGGACATCCACCCCCAAGCATGCTCAATCCTCTTCATCACCCCAAACTTCTTCACCACCTCACAGCCAACCCAACACCAATGAGCAGCCTCAAATTCCCACACTCATTGAGTTCAAGAAACTAATGTTTGAGTACTTGTTGAAGAAAGGAGGGCCTCAAGGCTAGAGTATAGTCTCCGAGCCACTACCACCTCCTAGTACTGCCTAGCAAACTCTACCACATGGTCAGTCATACACACAGGGCCCCATTTATATCACGGCCCCACTCCAAACCACAACCACATACATGCATCCTGAACACCGGGCCACCTTCGACCTAGAAGAATAGTATGGGCCATCAACATCAAGCAGAAAGGGGAAGGAGAGTGTTGCTCCTCCAAAGGATGAGACCCACTACAACTAGCCAAGCTCGCGACAGAGGTAGAGCTGCTGAAAGAGGGGTAGTTCCCCATCTCCATGGACTTTGAGGATCTTTGTATCCACCCCAAAGGTATACTACCACCAATCTTCCAAATTCCAAATGTGGAGAAGTATGATGGTACCACCCACCCCAGAATGCTTCTCTACATATATGGCAATGTTATATTCTAGTGGCGACATGATGAGTAGATCCTGGTCTAGATGGTTAGCCAGAGCCTAGAAAAGAACGTGGGAAAATGGCTAACAAGCCAAGATTAGTGTAACATTAGCACATGGAGGGCCCTGACATGATCATTCCTAATCATTATAAGTTCAAACTTGAGATATTACCAACTCGGGAAGATATTGAAGGAATGAGGCCCATCACGGGAGAGAATATCAAAGACATTTCCTATAGGTGGAGATTGAAGACCTCCAACCTAAAACACCTTATGTCCGAGGAGGACATGATATCTACTTTCATGAGGATGTTGGATAACAACTTTTTTGAGGTTATTGACAAAGCCGCAAAGGTAGAGTTGGCCATCAAGGTATGTTTGGTACAAGATGTACCACTTTTCCTTGCCAGTTCCACCAAAACCACGCCAAAGAAGGCAGCAATCACCCGACCAGAAATAAATCTTGTGCAAGCCATTGAGGTTCCCTAGCCCACTCAGAACAGCGGTTATGTTTTTCCTCCACCGTAGCCAATCAAGAATTATCTGGCAGCTATGAACATCATTCCTCCATAGCAGTTATATCAACCCAGATACTTGGGAGCTCCCAAAGAAGAGAATAAAAAGAGAAAAATTACCCCATTACCCTACTCCTACAAGTACATCATGGAGTACCGCATTAAGAAGAAGTTGTTATAGCTAATTGATCCAAGACCTCCACCTTAACCCTTGCCCTACCGCTATAATCAAGTGAAACATTGTGAACACCACCAGACCCCAGGGCACACCATCAATAAGTGTTTTCATTTGAGGTATAACATTCAAGACCTGATCGATGAGGGAAAGGTATCATTTGATCCCACACCCACCAATCCTCCACTAAATTCCAACATCATCCAAAATCCACTTCTTAACCACCAACCACCAACCGCCGCCCTCCAAGGATGAAATGTTGGCCTCCACCCCTCAAGGAATTCGGGCCTTGGCCCCTCAGCAATGAATTTAAGAAAAGGCCCCTTTAGAGTAGCGTCGATCCTTAAGGATCCCCGTAATTATGAAACAAGCCTGGTAAATTTCCCAACATGAACCAGCAAGGAAATGAAACCCTAAAGTCTGCTCTGCCGGCAAAGTAACCCCGGCTAAGTCCATCCTTATGGCAATGTTTAATAAACAATGAGGCATTGATCATTTTTTACCTTGAAATCAGGCCGCGTAAAGGTTCAGTGAGGGCTCCACCTCACAGAAAAGGCCAAATTTTGGCATCACAAATTGCCTATTGAGCATAGGCAAGTGTCGATCATCCTTCCATTGCCTATGTAACATGACAAACATGAATATGTAGCAACAATCTCTAAGGAAATCTCTATGGCTTTCAGAGTTAAACCCAAAAACTTCCTGATATGCTCTACTCAAGTTGTCGCAGGTTTGGTGAGGGACTCTAGGTCTTGCCTCACTAGAAATGACCGAAACTGTTGACATGACCAATTACCTTTCGGGTACAGGTAAGTGTCGACATCTTGCCATAGCCTATATGTCATGACAACCACCTTTGGAAATTGGTTGAAACAAGTATGTAGCACTAATCCTTTATGATCTCCATGGCTTTTGGAATAAGCCTAAAAGCTTTCTGATATGCCCTGATTAGGCCTCTGCATGTTTGGTGAGGGACTCTAGGTCTTGCCTCACCAGAATAGCTAAAACTATTGACATAGTAGACTATCTACCGAGGTATAGACAATGTTGACATCGTTCCATAGTCTATATACCATGACAATCATCTTTGGAAATTAATTGAAATAAATATATAGCACCAACTCCTCAGAATCTCCATGGCTTTCGGAGTAAGACTAAAAACCTTCTGACATACCTCATGCAAGCCACGTAGGCTCGCTAAGTTGAGTTGGTCCCCGACTTTGTAGAAAGGCCTTTATAGATAAACCACCTATCCGGTGTGTAGGTAGGAATCTTCACTTTATAGCATGTGTATTATGCCAGCCATGCTTGCAGGTTGGATGGTTGAAACAGATACGTAGCACCGGTCTCTCGAGATCTCATGGCTATCGAAATAAGCCCAAAACGTTTCCCACAAGCCCTATCGGCAATCCTTAAACCATGAATAAATTTCTACGTAGCATCATGGTTATTTGGACATAGCTGAATGCTACACTTCAAGTCGTAGTCTATGTATTCTCTTAGTGCTAGTACCGTTAGGGAGTTATGTATAATACATAGCATTGGGTTAATTGTTATCACAACCCTTACAGCTTCCAAAGATAGCGCAACAACATCTCCAATCCCAGCCGGTCCTCTACCTACACTCTGTCAAAGTACAGACAATTATAGGGTATGACCCACTTGTGATGTCTATTTATGTGGACATAAATACGCATCACAATTTAATCCATAAAGACTATATAATTCCTAAGGCTATAGCTGGACTACTACCATGCTTGAAGAATCCTCCTCACAACAAATGGGTTGTTAGAAAAACCACCTACTGCTGGTCAGGAAAAAGCTCATAACATTTCTCTACAAGTCCAAACCAAGCCACCCTTCTAGTTCAAATTTTGGCACAGCCCAGTCCATACTTTTGAACGGCTTACCCTACATTGGCCATTTCAGTTAGTAATTTATTTTTCGTATGATTTACTAATGGCCACCCCGTGAAAGCTGCTTAGCATCGGATAGTGAGCAATGCCACACTTCAATCCATCAAATCTATGAGATGCTAGCTTTCGGCCATAGTGTTTCTTCTAGCCATAATCTAAACAACTATCAAACTTAAGTAGTACTTCCATAGCATGGGTTACTTGTGAGAAAAAATCTTCCATAGCTTCTCAGGAAATAGCGTAACAACATTTCTCTATAAGTGCTGGCGGTCACCGCTCAACAGACTGACCTATTAACACCGACCTCAGTGACGCTTGCTTATGGGGACATAAGCATTGTGTTGCATTTACCCTTAAACGTTTTGTTATACCCATTTAGCAAAGATTGGGTTGTTATCACCTAGGCAAGGCACAACACCCTATCCTATGGGATCCCACCCCAACATCCGAAGAGAGTCATATAAATTCTTCCTTGCACATTCCCCCCACTTTGGCAATGTTTAAGAGGGACGAAAATATTGTCATGGATCAGTTCATAGCCTATGTAGTCATCGCTTTATGGATGCATAGCATTGACCTTCCAAGGTCCCATAGCTTTTCTAGAGATAGCTTCCAATATCTCTCTGAGTCCCATAAAATATAACATTCGCCTGAGTGGGACGAAGGCAATGTTGTAGATCAATCTGGCTAGATACCATGACTGATGTGAAGCCACACATGTCTTCAGTAGTGATATTTAGCATGTGTGTACCATGATTGATGTAAAACCGAGCAGTGTTCAATCATGACTATATATATCTTTCCATAGATTTTCTAGGGAGAGCTTCACTAACATCCCTCATTGAGTCCCATTAAAACTCTCAAGGACAGTCACCAAAAGACGTCTAAGCAATCAACTTCACAAATGAATCAATGATCACTTAACACAACAAATGCAAAACATGTCAACATGCAAATTTCATAAGAAACTTCAAATAAATTAAATCATCAAGCTAGCCAGAAGCAAATACAAGTGCATTAAATCATCTAAATGGTTCGTGTGTTTTCAACTTTTGTATGATCAATTTTATGTAATGTTTTTTTCAATGTTTTCAAGTAATTACGTCCGATGTCGATGACTTACATGTCTCCTAATGCAGTGTATATGCTAACAGTAACATCTGAGAAGCTAGAGAAAAGGTCAATTGCTAGTGTATAACTCATGAATAGCTTATGTTTTCAATACAAAGAAGGTTCCTCTATTGGTGAATATCCATTTTCAAAAATCGGAATGAAGGAATTTACAAAACACTAAGAGAGTATACTTTCAAACCCGAGAAGGCATTCCAAAAGCAAATTCATTTCAAAACCTTGATCCAAAGTCAAGAACAAATTCAACCCATCAATATTTTCTCAGCCAAAACTATTCTATATTTCAAAAACTACCCGCGCAATATCCATGAATTAGATACAAGGAAGAAACATTGTCTCTCCCAAGTCAAAATTAGGGCACTTCCTTCTTTGCTATATGCAGCAAGCCACACATACCAAAGAGGGGCATCTATCAGTACCCAAATTTTGACTCAGGTCATTTGATAGCATAAAGATAGTATAACAACATTTAGGCATCAAGACTCTAAGCACCCTTGGCTAAGGAAGAGCAAACCTAGACTCTAAGAGGTTAGACATACCCAAAGAGGTCTTCCCAGATTCTCCAGTCGCGAATGAATCAGTCAAAGCAGCTTATTATAGCCCCAAAATGCACCATTTCAAGACAAACCCTAATCTCTCATAAAAGCATCGACAAGACTTTGAGGAGAAACCCCATCCATGTCATCAGCAAGTTTTCCACCTCCTCTAAGCCTTTCTTCAACAAAGCAGCATAGATGGAAAAATTATCATTTTGCCCTTTTACCTTCAAACGCCCAAAACTCATTATCTACCACTCAAATCATTGAATTTCTCCCTCCTACGTAAGCTTTCTTATTGTGAAACATCACAGGAGAAGAATTCTTATTTTCACTTTTTTTTACCAATGGCTTAAAATTACCATTTTACCCTTTTCACCTTAGAGCATTTACCCCTGGACCCTCAAAGGATCCCTGAAACCTCTCTCATTTATCCGAATGGTATAATTTCAGATCCTATGCATCCCTAAGTCTCCTAGTTCTGAAGGACCCACCACAGAGTAGATATTTTTTGAGAAAGACAATAGCTAATTTATTAATTTATGATGACCCTGACCAAGAAATCACCCTTGCAAAAGCTCTTAAAGATTCATCTAACCTCCAAATCTAGAAAGGTCAGCTGCTGTGTCTTAGCCCCACCCTCTTCAAATCTTCAGGTCTGAGAAAAGAACTTTGAAATCTCGAACCTCTGTGAAATCTCAAATCTTTCCTAAAGGGTTAAAAAGCCATTTTGGTACATTTTTCTCATATAGAGCTAAAATATTCTCCAGACATCCAAATCAGGATCAGTTGGTGTCCATCTTTATAGAATCGCAAGTCCTTCAAAAAACTATCTAAGGAGCATGAACTTTCGTAAAACTTATCTGCTCAGATTCCCTCAAATACTCCAAAAAGGGCAATAAATCAGGTCTAAAATCATGTACTCAACCAAATCTTGGGAGTTCATCTAAAATCAGAAATTCAGTTAGTTAGTGGCCACCCCACTATAAATTTTGAGCCTCCAAGCTATCAAATCCACACTAAATTACAAAAACCAAGTAGCCCAAGCG
>JAOXJP010002340.1:0-18282 GCA_025762735.1 Platanus orientalis
AAACATACAGCCCATATATCAGCTCACAAACTCATGAAAATAGCAAGAAACCAACTTAGAAACTCCTAAACTAATAGCTTATTTGATATCTAAGACTCCTAAAGTCAAAACTATTAAAAACTTGACTTTCTAAAAACAAAGAAGTGTCAAAATTAAGTCCTTCTAGAGGATTTCCTCCAGCACTCTTAAAGGACCCCACTTTGACTTGTTGACTCTCAAATTACTAAAATACCATTGGTAATAATGCCTTATTACACATACCCAGAAACAAAAATTAAAATGACTCTCATGTCTTAGACTCTAATAACTCAAACTATTAGGTAAAACAATAAAATAACTCTAAAAGACTCCATCATATGTTTCCATGTGTAAGTCTCACCTTGCTCCCATGTCCTCATCAAATGTGTTCTTAAACGCAAAAGGCATAGTTAATACTATTAGTTCTGATGAGGCGCGGAGCAAGCCTCATAGTTTTAACAATATAATCAGCCTCATAGTTTTAATAATATAATCATTGAAACATAGTGTGTGTGCATGTGTGTATATATATATACAAAAATTAAGATATAAAAGAATAGAAGTTGGGACTTGGGATAACGGTGGTGTTGTTGTATTTTTCTTTTATCCCTATATACCCTTGTTAGCTTCTTCTTTAAAAAGAGGAATGATGAATGAGAAATACCTGAACTTGTCTATGAAGACCTTTAGTAAAAATTGTGTCTCATGTAAGAATATGCCTTTCTAATTTAGTCCTTCAATTTCTTCCTGTATTTTTAACCTCATTTCTCCTCTATCCCTGCATACCCTTGTTAGTTTCTTCATGCCATTTTAATAAGAATCACATCCTCGATCAAAATGAGATTGGAAGATGAGAAATGGGGATGGTAAGTAGGAAAATGGCTATTTATAAAACTTGCCTAGTCGAAAAAAGAAGAAAGAAAAAAAGCAGGAAATGGACCTGGCTAAGTCTTCATGAAGATTGAAGCAGCAGTCCCAAATTTTTGGTTTAGAAGATGGTTTATGTGCTCAAATAAGAAAACTAAGAGGCCTTCTCCCAAAATTGGAGGATTTCAAGCAATCCAACATAACGTATTAGTTTAATGATTAAGTAGAATATGAAGTAACTTTTGGTTCCCTTATGCCTCTTATTTGCCTCATGCCTAAGGATAACCTTATGCCTCATCTAAATGAGGTGTAGGCCTCTCCTTGAGGTGTACGTTGATGTTTAGGCCTTTTTAAAATGGTGTAAGTGACTAAATATACTTCTAACGGCTTTCCCATCATCAATAGACCCAGACTGATTTCTACCTTCGACGATGATACAATGTAGATGCCCAGGAGGAAGAAATATCCAACTACCCGCAGAGCCTTGTTTTGATTCCACGTGGAAGTGATGATAATAGTATTGTTGTGGGCCCTCACATCAGGGGAAGCCGGTTAAGAGCAGTGTCAGCTGCTGGTGACGAGGAAGTGGATCTCCTACTTCCGGGTACAGCAAGGTATGATCCCCTCCCCCTCCCCAGATACTTCAGCATGGGTCCCAAATCCATGAGTGTTCACAATCCCAGTATTAATCTGTAATAACCATGTCATGCCATATGCTGTTTTGATTTCGTATCTTTCCTTATTATTTGAAATTTGCTCTCTGCATTTCTGTTTAAGCAGGCTCCAGATCCAGCTTGGAGTGAACATGCCTGCAAGAGCAGAGCGTATCCCGAGGGAAGATAAAATGGAGTTGTTTAATGAGGTATACGATGTTGTTCTGTACCTGGGTATCATTGACATATTGCAGGAGTATAACATGAGTAAGAAGATCGAACATGCATTGAAGTCCATCCAGTTTGATTCCTTGTCCATCTCGGCTGTTGACCCAATGTTCTATTCAGAGCGCTTCTTGAAATTCATTCAGAAGGTTTTCCCTCCAAATTCTTAGGGAGGAGTCTCTTTCACATAGTATGGCCTTCCGATCTTTCAAGTAAGGCTTTGGAAATGTTGTATTTGGATTACAATCGGAAGGATGGGATATTTTCGGTTGCATGTATTGCAAAGTAGGTAAGTTAAAATCAGCTTTTCTGTGTTTCAAATATTTTCAGGTCAATAAGATGAGTTCTTCATTTTTGTTCTTTTCCCCCCTTCATCTTTTGCTGCTGTGACTTTATGCACACACACAATTTGATCCATGTGAAGCTAATAGCAAGCTAAAAGGGTGTGATTGGGAAAATGATACACGAGACATTTTCAAGGTTTCTCTTCCTTATCTTGGAAGTCAGGTATCTGTTTTTCCTAGTCTCACAGATGTCTCTGAATAGGGAACAAGGGCCAAATGTAAATAAACCGCTTCAGAAGATCCTTACCTCCTCTCTTCTAAAAATCCTATGTATCAACGTCAGGTGCAATCCGAGGTACAGAATGGAGCAGCAGCCTATAATAAATGATACATGAGACATAGCTCCCTATAGATTTCTAGCATTTCAGACACAAGGTTTGAACGTTAAGGACATGTCTTTGATTCCTGCTAAGACGCATAAAAGGCTCATGCATATATAATCAGACCAGCTTCCATAACAAGCAAATTTCTCTTCACATCTTATTAAGTCATTATTCCTTAAATGCAGAGATGAGGGTGAAATAGAAATCACCACAAACTCATAATCAGTCAAGTAAAACTTCAAGAAATGGCCATCAATATGCCTTTGAGTCCACGTCCACAGGTCATAGACAGTAGCACAGATTGTTGGTAGCTTCTCTTTGCTCTGATATAAGATCAAACCATGTTGAAGGCTAACAAATAAGCAAAGTCATTATTTCTTTTTGAAGTGGTTGATTGCTAGTGCTGCAAATTTTGCTAGGATTGTGCAGGACACCATTCAACACGTGCATTGCTTTAAAAGAGGATATAGATCGGGGAAAAAACTGTTTGCTGCTGTATAGATAGCTGATTTTTTTTCAACAAAAAAAAAAATGCTAATTTTAAACATACTGATGCTAAGCTCATGCAATTTAACAGTCAACTCGATGGTGTCTAGGCATATAGCAACCTAGAAATATCCAATTCTCTTCAAAGACAGTCAAATAGATCAGAGTTTTATTTTCACCTGTATGTCGTAGATTTTTTTTTCTTTTTTCCCTTCTCTTTTTAGATGAGTGTAAATTGCAGAATTATATATATATAGTTGGTGTTCTAGCTGTACTAAATATATACTTGGGGGAACAAATGATCTGTCCGGGATTTTGTGTTCTACCGGGTCCTGAGGTGGGCTTTGGTAGGACTCCTAAAGTTGGCCTAAAGTAGGACTGACATTAGGGCCGACACATCAGTGCAGAACAAAGTTGACGGCTGCCACTGAACAACTTACCCAGACACTTTTATAATGTTAGATAGGACAGATATAATTCGGTTCATGCCATTATAAGTGACAATTAGGTTGACATTTCCAAACTCATAACTGCACCTATCATAGACATTCAACTAGTAGGTGACATTTCTCATGTAGATTAGAATGCATTCTGCTCTTTAGACCTCTTTGTAATCCATAAATGAATCATATTGAGGCTTGCAGCTGTGTCAATCCCATAATTATCAAAGTGAGAAGCAATGCAAAAGCAAGAAATGGGAAGCGAAGCTCAATAAATCCTTAGAAAATGAGAAGCAAATAACGATAGTAAACTAGATAACAATAAGATTCAATCAAAATTTTCAATTTCAATACAATAAAGTGAATATATACTATGTAAGTAACAAAGAGTCATGACAAATAAATTAAAGCAAACCATATGGCTAACCATATGTTTGATTTTACTACATAAGTTTTTTTTGTAGATAACTAATATCTTAGAGTTAGATTATAGAAGTCCTTGTATAAAAACCATCAGATTAGAATTTTTTTTATTGGATTGAAATAAAATAAAATAAATAATAAATTCAATACAAAAAAAAAATCCTATAAAATCATTATTAATTCTCATAGATAACATTTTATTCAATGCCAACAACATAAGATTTAACATTAAATAAAATATAATATTATTTCATGGAGCGCTTCCTAGTTGATTCTCCTAACAAGTATACTAGTTTCTCCATAGACTTCCACTATTTTCCTAAATAGCTTCCACTTATTCCACTGCTTCCCAAACATGGTAAACACGTTTCTCAGTCATGGAATGTATATTTCTCATTACTTGGGAAAACAGAATAGAATTAGTTTTCCAAACGAGTTTCTCACCTTGTATCAAGCTTCCCTACAACTATGATCAATCCAGCAGACACGGCCGACATATATAACCTAATAGTCATTTTGATGAGCTCCATTTTTACTTATAAGTTCTAAGGTTGTCTTTTCTCCTCTTGGAGAACTTGAAGAAGTCAAGCTTCAAGCAGGTCTTTTTGAAATTGTTCTGGTTTCGCTCCCTATCCTCTCCCTACCTTTATTTGTCCACTGAAAATTATTGTTCCGTTGCCATTCCACGGATTTCATTATTTCAGGGTTTGAGGCCTACTGTGCTTTTCCTTAGCCTATGTCTAACTTGCATTGGAAGGTCTAACAAAGTGATGGGTTTAATTGACTGGTTAGGGGCAATAAAAACCAACTGCCAGGAGGTTGCCAAACCTTTCACGGATGGAGACTTGCAAGCAAGCTGAGATAAATTTCACGGTCGCAAAAATTCCTTGGTACAATTATGTTGTTTACACGAAATGAAGAGACATCCTTCTTCCGTATCTTTCATTAAGGGGTTTGAATATGCGTACTGACTTGCTATTGATATGAGTTTATTTCAAGGCCAGCTCAAGTATGTGTTCCAAATTGAAAAAGTAAACTGAACTTGACTTGAGACAAAGAACCGTGTGCCAAGAAGAAAAAAAAAGGCGATTTCTTAACCTCGTCACTGATGTGCCCGCCCCTGAAACCTAGCGGACCTAAGCATAAAAATGGGATTTACAGGGTTAAAACCATTAAAAAAAAAAATGTGTTCAAATGCCATTCCAACTTTAGGCACTTTCTAAGTCGTACCAAATCCCGGCTCCTTTTCACCAGGTGTGGCAACTTCAAGACCTCATTGGCGATCTCAATTCTCAGGAACCACACACACCACCAACAACAACAAAACGTATTAAAACGACCTAATAGGATCCACAGTAGAAGCCTGATAAGCGTCAAAAGCCCATTTAATTAATCATATGAGATCTCACATCCGTTGGTAAGAAATAGAGACTACTGGTGAGATTTCATAGCAAACATCACCTGCACTTGCTAAGCCTCACAACTTACCCAAAAAATTTACAGAACGCTAAGACATGGGTGGCCTAGGGAGCTGTTGGCCCATGTTGGGAGTTGGAGCAGGGCGATATCCCTGGCCTTGAATCTGTTGGCCTGGAAAACCTTGTGGAGGCATCATTGACGGTGGCCGACCCATCTGGGTGCCTGGAGTGAAGTTCGCCATTGTACCACTGCCAACTGGGGGTGGTGGTGGGGCTGGTAGTGTACTACCAGGAAGCATGGGCCGAGGACCATTTGCTGTTGGTGGAAGGGGTGGCGGTGCAGATCCAGGAACAGTAGGTGGTGGACCTGTAAAAGGATTTGCATTAGGAGCACCGGGAGGAAGTCCTTGTGGTGGTGGTGGTGGTGGTGGTGGTGGGGGTGGAGCTTGGGGTGGAGGAGGCATGGGTCTTGGCGGGACACCAGGAGCTGCTGTGCCATTGAGAGCAGACCCAGGTTCAGGTTGAGGTTTATTTGCCTCTGGTGGCTTTACCTTGAAATACAATTGCAACTGTAAAGACCACATGTTAAGCTCAGATAAAACTTGAGTCTTGAAAAAAAGTAGTGAAACTAACACAAATAAGAGGCAGGGGAGGGAGGAGAACTAGAAACAAACCGTGAACATTTTCGAGTCTGGATCCCAATGTGAAAAGAACTTGGGTGTAGACTTATCAATCTCCATGCTAGGAACCTGTTAAGTGGATTAAAACACACACACACACACAAGCAATGGGAGTTAGCAACGCTAATTCAAACAGAGATGAGATTATAAAAGATTCATTTGGTGAAATCTATGTACCTTGAAAGCAATGATCTCGTATGGTTCAGCTGCAAACAGAAGATACTGGTACCTTTTATCAAAGGATTGAACCCTCTGTGCCAAAAAGAAAAATAGAAGAAAAAATGTGGTTATTATTCTGCCTTCACAGAGAGACAATACAATTCCAGTTTGAAAAAGATAATCTGAGTCAAAGGAATACGATCTGTATGGGATTATGGGTAGCTGCCAAGCATATGTTGAGAGAAAAATTAATGCTACAATCATAAAAAAAGACTTCCACAGATATAGTGTACCTGCTCAAAGGATGACATGAATCGGTGTCTTGGTTTCGCTTGGTCTTCAATTTCAGGATATTCAATCTGCAATAAATTCCAAGTTCATAGAAAGGTGGGTTATTACATAATAAGACACAAATGAGAAACCAAATTGTGGAGTGGGTACTTCACCTCTAGATTCTAAGCCTATCTATTGCAGAAAAATGAGAAACTGCAAGTATCATATATACAATTCAAACAGTAAAAAGAATTGATAAGGACCTGGAAGAGAAGAGATCTCTGCTTTGTCTCTGGATCAAATTGCTTTGTTACCCTGTATCCAGGCCTACCGATTTTGACTGCAAGTCATACATACAAACAAAAAAGAATCAATCATGCAAGAGTACAAGAACTATGAGTAAACCATATTAATCACTGACAGATTAAGTCCAAAAAAAAAAAATTATAATATTGAAATATAACATCAAACAGATTATTTTATTGTTAATATGCCCCCTCAAACTGAGACGACTATACAGTACCAAAAGCTTTCCAAATAGAAGATAATGTCCACCAAAATATTATTGACAAGGAATATGACAAGTCTCCTAGTTTTGTTCAACGCATAAAGATTCTTTTTTTATTATTGATTAGGGCAAAGAAATTTCATTGATCAAAAGAGAATGCACAAGTCATACATATCAAAGACACTGGGACAAACGAAAACATAAACAGTCCCAATTGAAAAAGACATCAGAAAATTTACATCCAAGAAAAAAGGGGAGCTGAGAGGTCCAGGAGAAGAGAAGGGAAAGGACTTTCTCAGCCGCTTTCCGGATGGCAAACCAATGCCCTCAAATACACAGGCATTTCGTTCAGCCCAAAGCACCCAGCATGCCACGTGAAGGATGCACTCCCACCACAAACTCCCACGGGGAGATAGATCCCCTACAAACGATTTCTGCCACAAAGAGAAAAGGATATCAGCGGATTTTGGTATCACCCACACTCTCCGGAACCTTTCCAACAGAAATCCCCAAACTGCATGGGAAAAAGGGCAGTGAAGGAAGAGGTGGGGCACAGACTCTTCAGCCCTGCCCTATAACAGAGAACACACCTATTGACACTAGGTGGAATCTTCATAAACACCTATAACAGAGCTCACACCTATTGACGCTAGGTGGAATCTTCATAAACACTAGCAACTGCATGTTGATCTCAAGGATCTTATCAAATACTGGTTTAAGAGAATTTCTGTTATATTCTTCCACTGAATGGAAATACCAGACACAAATCAAGCAGACTTTATGAAACAAACAAATTAGTCACCCATTAAAGTCAAAAATGCTAATAACAAGACTGCATCATCGTTACCAACAGTTGGTTGATCAATGGCAACTATATATCAGGCTATAAATTTTATGCAGCCAATGAGAAGAGATTATTGTACGTGCCACCCCACAAGAGAGTTCAATTCAAGATTTGTGAAGATTCCTTCAATTCAAAGAGAATGTTTTCAGTTTATTTTAGGATCATTTTATTTTGATCCATTTAATTTTAAAGTTTTAGGAATAAATTTATGGACAACATTTAGTGAATTTAATGTTTTAGGGTTTTTATAGACAAATAGGGAATTTTAATTAGGAGATTAGAAGTCTAAGTAATTTAAGTTCATAAATAGATGGATCTTTAGGCTGTAATTCAGTTTTTGATAATGGAATAAAGTTGAGTTATGGAGTCCACGATTTGGGTTGGTATCTTCTCCAAAACCCCTTTGTGAGGTGAGCTCTCTATCCCTCTTTTCTTCTCTAATCTTGTTCTCGTCTTCTTCTTCTTTCTTTAATTTCTTGATTCCTTTGATTTCTTGAATTTATTCTCTTCCATTCTTTTCGTTAATCAAGAATTGCACTCTTCAATTTTTTCTTTAATCTTCTTGAATCTTCCTAGTTTCTTGATTTCTTTTAAATTATTTATATTTTACTCTCTTTTTTTATTTAATCTTTTCATCTCTTTTCTTTAATTCAAAAATTGTTTTCTTATTATAATTAATTACGTTCTTAAATTCTTTAATTGCTTATATTCAATTTTCTTCCATTCTTGAATTCAAGATTTGAGTTTTTGCCTTCTCCCATCATTCTTCCTATTGTAGGACCAATCTAACAAGTATCCTACAGCAAAGTTCCCAAATACGGGCATCAAACTGGATAGTTAGAGCCAATTAAAAGGAACCATATATATAACAGCCTATGAAACACTCAATTTTGAAAGCTACATTGTTTAACACATAAAGCAATATTGTTATTGCTTTCTTTTAAAAGTTGTTTCATTCATGAGCAGTGAAGACATTGACACCACCAAAAAGGACAACAATGCAAGTCAATGGCAAAAAAATCATGTTATGAACCTAACCAATACGCCAAAAGCCCTAGGACTGATGGAAACACGTTAGGCTAGGCTCTTAACCTTTGGGATCATAACATTCCACTACGCTCTGCAACCGACATCCTGGTGGCCCACTCTGTGACAGTGAGTCACTCTGGCCTCTCATCCAGATAGCCTTTACCACCCATGGCGGCTTTCACTTTAGTTAGGTAGCCCTTTCCATCTTTTTTACGCCTCTCACTCTTACTGAAGTAGCCATTTTCAGGGTTCTCACTCTAGTCCAAGTTGCCCTCTCCACAGGTCGCCCCTTTCGTGACTTGAACGTAGGACGTGGTGTTGGTTCTGATACCAATTGTGACGAACCTTACCAATATGGCAAAAACCCTAAGACTAATGGAAACACATTAGGCTAGGCTCTTAACCTTTGGGATCACATAACATTCCAACTGGTATCAGAGCCAATACCACGTCTTGAGTTCGAGTCACGAAAGGGGCGACCTGGGCCAGAGTGAGAGCCACTACGGTGTGGAGAGGGCTACCTAAGTCAGAGTGAGAGTCGTCACCAAAAAAATGTGGAAAGAACTACCTAACCAGAGTGAAAGTCACCACGAGTGGAAAGGGCTATCTAAATTAGAGGCCAGAGTGGAGTGTGGTGGAATGTTATGATCCCAAAGGTTAAGAACCTAGCCTAACGCATAAATCAATCCTAAGGTTTTTAGCGTATTGGTTAGGTTTGTAACAAATCAAAATGGTCAAAGAGAAATTGAGTTGATAGATAGACTTTAAACAATGAACAGAAGGCATGCTACATAAGATATGCCTAGACAGGACAAAATGTTTAGAACATAATTTGGCAGAACTCAAAATAAGGCTTAGATGATAAAATTATGATGACTATATATTTACTTTTTTTTTCTGATGAGTAATGAATATGTACATATTAAGAAGACATGGTGAACAAACAATTTATGAAGAAGACAATAATGAAGAGATATAACTTAAAAAGGTTGGCAGCCTCTACATAGCTCTCACATATAATTCAACTCAACTCAACAAAGCCTTATCCAACTACTTCAGCTGGCCAATCAATGCAAAATGTATCAAATCAGCAAAGAATCAGTGGCTCACCTTTTCCTCCATTGTACTATGGCGTTTGAACTATAGGGGAATTTTTTCAGCGGTTCAAAATCTCCTAGGTTCTTCTTAACTCCATTCCAAAGCTTCTGGATCAGTGGTTCCATGGCAAAAGTGGAGTTCTATCTCCTCAAGTGGTGTTGCTATAGAAGTGTGTGTCTCATGTTATGTGTTGGGTCCTTTGAATGGAGCGTAATGATCAGATTTTTCAAGATAGAAGAGCCTCTTCTCAGCAGCTATAGGATCAGTCTTTCTTTTATTTAGATGGGTATCTTATCTACCAGTGTTTGCGGGGTGTTGCTTCTCTTCTTGGATCTTTGATTGGGATGCCCTTATTTTGTAGTGAGTGTTTCAGTGGCCTTGTTCTTTTCTAGCTCTTCTTCCTCTTAATGAAATTTACTTTACCAATAATAAAGTTTGGCTACAAGAATTCAATTTTGTTATTTCACTCTATTTAGGGCAATCTCCTCCATTAAATCATAAGCCTTCATGTCCACTCTCACTAGTTCAATCGAAGTCATTTTTGGCCTTTCCCTTGTGCTTTTACAGCCTTCAACATGCAACATATCACTACTCAATGTGCAGTCATTGGTCTTTGTTGCACATGATCAAACCATCTCATTTGGCTTTTCCACATCTTGTCACCTATTGGTGCTACCCCTAAGCTCCTATGAATGCAATCATCTCTAATTCTGTCCTTTCTAGTCTTACCACTCATCTATCTCAAAATCCTCAACTCCACGACACTCATTCTATTAATGGGTTGTTTCTTGATGGCTCAACATTCTACTACTATAATTATTATTATGTGTGAAAGATAGCAATTCATTATAGGTTAAGGAAATAGGAAACAACAGTTCACTAGGCTGGTGAACCAAGACCAAAATAAGAGCACAAGCATACACCTCAACCCACATTCCTAGCTGAGTACCAATTTTCCCTTCAGCTTTGATAGTATCAATCACACAGCAATCTAGATACACCTCTCCACTTTTATAGCCCCACATATGCTTTACAAAAACTCCAAAACGTCTACCATATATATATATATATATATATATATATATATATATGATGATGATGATGATGAATATCTATCATTAATTGTGGCTTCCCAACTAGAGAAGAAACTAGCCTATAGCTAATTGCTCACAATATTTTTAAAATTAAAAGACTAATTGAAAGGTAGAGTTTTAATAGTAAGTAACTTTGATATGGCTAAACTTGTCAACAATGTATTTATTCTGCTCCTTCCAAATGCCCCCAACACAATGCTAACAAGAGCAGCATCCCTCATAAAATTCAGCATCTAACACAAAGGCCTCAACCCTCCACCTCAAAACAAGCAGGAAAAAGCTTCCTGAGTTTAACCCAAAAAATGCCAAATATACTCATGTACACACAACTGAAGGAAGTCGTACAAGGACTTATTGTTTGGCCAACATAAAAGATTGGCATACTTTCTCTTTCATGAATCAAGTAACTGACCCTGAAAATAATGCCAACCCTATCCATAGCAAGATGCACCTAAAATACCTCCATTTCTCATGATTACCCTTGCAACTTGATTTATTTACAAAATGAAGATGGGCAATAATCACCCTTTGAATAAGCGTATGTAACAGTTATTGCACTGTGATAAAAAGGAAAGGGCAGAAAGAATTGCCTTTACAAAGGCCTTTTGAGCACTCAAAAACAGACCCAGAATCATTTACAAGAACTAAAAACAAGGCCACTGAGATGCACATCTTCATACATTACCTGCATAAAATCTGAAGCAATTCCTCCAAAGAATGCAATCCTAGAAGTTCCTTGATAACTCGATTGTCAACCAATTTGAGCGGGTTGACTCCATCTTCTCACCAAATATTGTGTAACTGTTCTTCAATCCACTAAACCCAACCCCATTCACTTTCAAAGTTATTATACAAAGTTTCAGTCATAAACAATTCCCCCCTCCCCCTTACACCTGTTGCTCCCTTACCTTTCTCCTCATACTACAGCTGTCATAATTAATGTAATCTCCAAATTTGGAGTTTACTGGAAACCTCCACCTCCACCTCCACCTTCTAAATACGAAATTCTCTACTTATATTAAGTCTGAACTCAAAACTTTCAAGCATAAGACTTATCTGAACCATTATTTTTAAAATAGCACATCTTTCAATATTAAAAAATTATTGCCCAAGAGAAACATGCTGTTATTATAATTGAAGCATTCTTGAACTTCTGACTTTCAACTGCAACTTCTTCTTTTCTTTTTCAATTTCTTCCAACAACTTTCTTGTTGCTGCTGGTTATAGAACACAAAAGCAAAAAAGCAAAAAAAAAAAGGAATTATCATTCTTCAAAACGCCTCTCAAGCTTCAACATTTTAACTTGATCAACACTCAATTCTGTATTAAGCAGCTTAGTCACTAATAAAATGAGGTGTAAATACGACAATTCCACTCCCCTCACAGTCTATTTTGATTGATTCACATATCACGTCCAATAAGAACAAAATTTTCGCATATATCAGTAACTAAGAAAGGAATATGAACTAAATGAGCAAGTGTGAACATTAGAATCTAACTAAGTAAGCATTAGATACGAGTGTAAACCTGTCTTGCGCAGAGAAACCTTGCGCTTGTGTGGCTGGGGCTGGGCAGGGGCATCTTTAGCCTCGCGAGCAGCTCTCTTGGCCAAATTTGTCTGGTGGCGCTTCCCTTGTGTGTGAGCCAAGTAATTTCCCTCGTTGTTGTGCAATGTCAGGCAAAGCTTACACTCATAACTATCAAAACAAACACCAAACAAACCAACAACAACAACAACAACAAATTATTCAACAGATGAAGAACGAATAAGCTTGAAGATTCTAGGGTTTCAATGAAGAAGTAATGAGATTACAAGAGAAAAAAGAGAAGGCTAACTAGTGCACAGACCTTCCGAGATGGTTACGCATGAAATAGGGATCCTTGGCGAGATCGATGGTTTCAAGGGCCAGCCTTCTCAGCCTCTCCCTCCTGTCGATCGCTTCGTTTTGGGCGGAGGCGGCGCCTCCGCTCCCCGGCTTCGATCCCCAGTCTCTGTCCATCTCCTCTCTCTCTCTCTCTCTTCTGTTCATTTTTATGGGTAACAAACCCAGAGGGTCGAACCGGTTGGCTCTAACCTCTGCAAGAGGTCGAGTGATGATCCGCGTTGGGTCGAGTCGAAGGAACCCCGGATCGTTTCTTGATTCTTGAGATGACGAGTGGCGTGCGTTTTATGGGAAAGGATCTGCTACACCCAATTTTCCCGTCCCTCTGTGTCCCATGCACAAAAGGTGATGTTTATAGGGTTAAAACCGTAAAAACAGTTTTCAAATAAGAAAATAGTTACCCATAAATGAGAGCTTCTATTGCCACCACATTTTTTTCCAAGTCCACTTCACTTAAAACTTCATTTTTTCCTTTTCCAAAACACCCCATTGTATAAAGTCTAGTTTAATCTTTTGAAACATAAAAGAAAAAACAAATAAAAACCAATTTCTAAGTCTACCTCACTCTCTCCCTCCAAAACCAATGTTATGCTCCCTCCACCTCTTTCTCTCCTAACGCACATTCATTTCTTATAGTTATTCTTCCCAAATCCTTTCTCCCAACACCTCTTTTTCAATGTCTTAGCATTTACAAGAAAGATGTAAAGTAATGGGGTACAATGGAAGTGAACCGCAACGAGAAGGAAGCCCCTAGGTACGTGAAGAAAAAAAATTAAGCTTTCGTGTTGTGTTTGAAAAAACCTTATGTTGCTCGGTTTGTTTGGCTGAGCACCACAAAAGGTGCTTGGTTTGTCTGGTCGAGCACCACAAAGGCTGCTCAGTCTGGTGTTTCCAAACATAGTAAAAATGATAAATAAATAAAAAAAATTAAAAATCTATTAATAAATATTTTACATACTAAATATTAAATCTTGTAATTATAGTCCACCCAGTATAGCCAAACTTGCGATAAAAATGGTCATAGATTACAATTATGAGTTCATCATATACGAGGTAAAAATTAGTCCTTAATATACACTAAAAATCAATCCGCAGTAAGTAGATCGATTGAGCATTGTATTTTTTTTCTCTTTTGCATATATTCACTAGCCGAACGGCCTTAATTAAGTGGGCAACAGTGTTGCAAAAAATAATGGATTTGTGATTGTTATTTTGAACTCAAATTCAAATGGTACTATGAAAAAAGTAAGTCTAACCTTCAGATGTGAGAGGAGTTGACGGTACAGAGAAGACAAGAGGTCTAAACACGTCTGTGTGGATGTGAATATTAGGGAGATAGGTACAAAAAAATGCAAATGTCCATTCCGATTGAATGACAAAAAGTTGTCTAGCGATGATGACTGGATGTTGGAAGTTGTATGCGGCATGCATAACTACCCAGCTACAAATCATCTAGAGGGTCACTCTTATGTTAGTAGATTGTCTGAAAATGACTACTCGTTATTAAATGACATGTTCAAGAATAACGTGCGACTAAAAGACATTTTGGTCACTATAAAGAAAGAAAAATCCCCTTAATACAACTACAATGAATGCAGTCTACAATGCACGACACAAATATAAGCTGAAAGAAAATGGTGGGAGATCCCAGATACAACAATTATTTACACTATTGGTCGAACATTAGTACATCGACTGGCACTATACTAGTGAGGATAGTGAGGCTATCACCGACTTATTTTGGGCACACCCAACCAGTTTGGATTTATTACATGCATTCTCATATGTGTTACTCATGGATTGCACTTATAAAACCAACAGATATCGTATACCTCTCCTAAAAATCGTTAGGCTGACATCTACTGACATGACCTTCTCCGTGGTGTTTGTGTTTCTATAACATGAGAGTGAGGACAACTTTAATTGGGTCCTAGATGTCTTGTGTGGTACTATGGATGATAGTGTTTTGCCCCACATCATTGTGATAGATATGGATTTAGCCCTAATGAATGTTATGTCACGAGTGTTTCCCACTGTCACACATTTGTTTTGTAGATGACACATCAATAAGAATGTGCTTGCAAAGTGTAAGAAGTTATTTTTGACAAAAGAGGTGTGAGATTTCTTCATGTCTTACTGGAATCTAGTGGTTCTGTCACCAAGAGAAGAGGATTACCACAACCACATGGCATTATTGGAGAAGCAATTCAATGCATATTTAAACGTACTTGACTACGTGAGGAGTTGGCTGGATACCTACTGGGATAGGTTTGTTACACCCTGGACAAACTGAGTTATGCATCTGGGGGACACAACGACGAATAAATAAGGTTATTTTTTGTTTTTTCTTCTACTTACAATTGTTCATCATTGGTTGATACTTAACAAGTTGTTCCTTATGCTTCTTGTAGGATCGAGAGTGTTCATGCTAAGTTAAAGAAGTAGTTGAGATCTAGTAAAAGAAATTTCAAGCCCTCTTGGTCGAACGTACACAACATGCTCCTGTTACAGCATATAGCAATCAAGGCATCATTTGATGAATCAAAGATGGTCATCTAACACAGTTTTCAGGCCATCCATGTTCAGGGAGCAATGTGAGAACGTCTCCATCACTGCACTTGATAAGATAATTGATGAGACAAAACGGGTTGATTTTATTGGGATTGACCCCATTGCATGTAGATGTTAGCTTAGGTGGACCCACGACCTGCCATGTGCCCACAAAATTGTTGACTATAGTAGGCAGGGGCATCCGATCCCACTTCATTCTTTGCATCCTTATTGGCACAAGCTTGACATGTAACCCACCGCGAACCAGAACCATGCAAGCAATGATGATATTCATATCGAGGATTTTGATATGTTAAAACAAGCTTACGCATAAGCTAGTAAGTCAGGTAAGGCCCAGTTGTTTGGGAAATTGAGGGCGTTGGTAAATCTAAAGAGTACACATGTAGAGGAATTGGAGATCAAATCAACAATGCAAGGTAGGCCACCTGTAAAGCTGGATAAATCTACTTAACGTGAGCCATCCGCATTTGAGAGAGTACCATCTGTGCAGGATAGCTACTTCCCATCTATCACAGGTCAAATGGATGCCAACCCTCTATAGTCGGTTAGACCAACCCAACAGAGGAGAGCGAAAGAGAAGGTAATTAGTAGGTTTGTTACTGTGTAAGTGAAGTTGATTTGTTATA
Source organism: Platanus orientalis (assembly GCA_025762735.1). Taxonomy (NCBI): domain Eukaryota; kingdom Viridiplantae; phylum Streptophyta; class Magnoliopsida; order Proteales; family Platanaceae; genus Platanus; species Platanus orientalis. Next base: position 15,963 of record JAOXJP010002340.1, read on the forward strand.
CCGTTTGTTGTTGATGCATTATTCCTTATGTCGCATGTCATTCGTCAATTGTCAGTTCGATTCTTGTCATATGATGCTTACATTTGGCACTTTTTAGATGACATATGTCCATTCATTTACCATATTGTAGATGTATAAACCAATGGAAATTGCAGGTTCCAGGCGATTGCTACATTGTTGGGCATGGGAGATGATAGTTGGCCATAAGTCCATAATGACTTGTTACAGAAACTGAATGGTTACGGACAGTATTATGAACCTATTTTTTGTGGGTTTGTAGCAGTGAATGAGATTAGGCATTCTATTGCATACTTCATGGAAGGTGCATCATACGAGTATTGGATGACCATGCCAGAATGTGGCCACTTGACATCCTCAGGCACCTCGACAGCATGCTCTGGCGCCTCTCTAAAATATTCCTCGGCAGCAGGCTCTGCGTATGAGCCGCTGGTCGATGCCGCATTAGAGTCTCTAGTTTGACCGATCCTCTTTATAACGTGACGCTCGCAGGCATATGTAGTAGGTACAAAGTCTGTCAAATATTATATTGTGTTAGACACACAATAATGAAAAATTTTACAAATAAAATAAGTTTTCTAAACATTGAATTAAATTTTTACACAATGAATGCTCAAACAGATTAAACTAAAATTAATTAAGTATTTTCAAACAATTTTAATTTTACAAAAAATATATCTTAAAATTATTTAATTAATTTTATAGTATTTACTTATTTTTTAAAGTATTTTAATCAAACAGATTAAAATCAAATTAATTAGGTATTTTCAAAAATATTTTTTAGTAAAATGTATTTAATTTTATACAAAATATTTTTTATAGTATTAAAAAATATTTTAGTATTTAAAATATTTTTAAAGTATATACTTAATTTTAATAAATTTCATAGTATTTACTTAATTTTTTAGTATTTACTTAATTTTTAAAGTCTTTTAATAAAAAAGATTACAATAAAATTAATTAAGTATTTTAAAAAAAAAAATTTAGTAAAAATTATTTAATTTTATACAAAATATTTTTTATAGTATTTAAATTTATCTTTATATTATTTAAAATATATTTTGAAAAAAAATTATTAATTTTTTTTTCATGTTCAACATCACCAGTCTGAGTGGGACTGATCTGCTTAGCCAGGCTAGTTGAGCATGCCGGCCACCCCATCCGAGCACACTAGCATGCTCGGCTAGGGTGATCTAGTGGGGCTGGTTTGGTCGGCTAGCCTGGCTGAAAGGACCAATCCTACTTGGACTGGTACTCCTGAGCAAGTGCTCCCCATTAAAAAAATTGATTTAAAAAAAAACAAATGCACAAATACATATGTACCATGGGTTGTCGTCGCCCTTGCTCTCCCGTAGTCTCTTTGTCGCCCATGAGCCATCTCAAAACGTAGAGAGAGAGGATGAGAGAAATAGCTTTCAAAATGTAGGGAGAGAGGAAGAGAGATATGTGTTTCAAAATGTAGGGAGAGAGGAGGAGATAAATGGGTTTTAAAACATAGGGAGAGAGGAGGAGAGCAATGGGGGTAAATGGTTTGCAAATTTGAAGAAGGGAGTGAGGGAGAAGGATAATGAGGTGAGGTGTGGGAGTTTCTTACAGCTGGGTTGGGGAGGAGGGGAATGAGGTGGACTTAGCAAAAGCTGTGGTGTGGGAGGGGAAGTTTACAGAGGAGAATGAGGTGTGGGGGAGGTTTTAGCTAAAAGAGAAGGAAAGTGATGTGGACTTAGAAAAAATTGTGGTGGCAATAGAAACTCCCTTAACTATATTGTTCCGCATCACCTTGGCTGCAACTTCGTAGTGCACGTTGTTGCCTGCCTTCTCTCCCGTGGCTGTACGGGTTTTCAAGTGTGCCAAGTGACCGTACAGAATAAATGACAAGCCTGGAATGGGCTGGTTAGGTATGATATCTGCCAAGCCCAGCCCAGAATGAGTCTTGATTGGGCCCAAACTAGGACACAAGCTAGATCTATTGTTTGTCAAACAGACTGAGCAGGTGCCTCAAATAAATGGGGCGATATCCTCTGTGACGTGCTTGGAATGCGCTGGGATAAGCCACCAACCGAAAAGCACCACGTGGCAAGTATGAGAACGGAACGCTAATGACGAGCAGACTCCATCTTCTAGTGTTTCAGAGGCATTGAGTCCAGATCGTGAACTAAAAACTCAAGCTTCTCGTCCCACTGCGAATTCAGATCTCTCTACTTAGTAACCTCGTTTGTCGCCTCTGTCTCGCGTATCTCTGCAACTCGGTCTTGATTTCGATTGTCGGAGGTGAGACCAGCAAGAATTATAGTCAATATAATCA
>JAOXJP010002351.1:0-13361 GCA_025762735.1 Platanus orientalis
TTAATCCTTTTATATTAACCTTAGTTAGAGTCACTTCCAATTACCCCACAATATGATCACTTAAGTTTAGTACTTTGCATGAAGTTCTAAAGTGATCTATAAATAATGAATTGCAAATTCAATATACTTTACAAGATATTCAAATAAACTTAAATGATAAATTAATCAATTTGTATATTCACTAAAGCCTAGATGCTTGTGCATGTTTATGGAAAATTAGTGTGTTGGGCAATTTAGCATAAACATACACATTTAGGTGATCAATTCTCTATGAATTGCAAACCAAGTATGCAAGTGAGCTCAATTAGTTCAATTTGCAAATTCAATTGAGGCCTAGATGTTTATATTTGATTATGATATGGAAATTAAAGAATAATCACAAGGCATGCAATATAAAGACAAGTGTTTATAGTGGTTCGGTACATGGGCCTACGTCCACTCTCTAATGCCTACTCCAGGGGCGTGTTGATTTTATTAATAGTTAATTACAATTATTACAAGGTACATCAATAAGATCTTACCTCTAGTGTCTCCGATAGAGGTGACTCTGAATTTGGTGTCTCCGGCAAGTGCTAATGAATTCGGTGTCTCCGACGAACTCCCTATCTAGCTTTCGGTGTCTCCGACGAAAGCTTTCACATCCGGTGGCTCCGACGAACGTACTCAAGTGATGGAGGGGAATGTAAATGATAGTGGTGCTCAGCCTCTCAATAGGTGAATGTAACTAAGGTCTTCACACCGGTGTAGAGAGCTCTCTTTTGAGATTTTCCAAGTAGGGCTCTTGCTCTTTAATGTTTCTTGAATGCTTCAAGGGCTATTCTTCAAGTTTTGGATGATGATTGATCCAATCTTTTGCTCTCAAGACTTGCTTGCTCTCCTCTTTGATGATTTATCTATTTAGCTCAAGAACATTTCATGTAAAGAGGGTTTTCAAATGATTTTCATGAAAAGAATGATTAAGAATGACATAAAGGAGTTGTGGGAGAGTCCTTAGACCATTTGGGACATGCCCCAAGCCTTTATAGGCGAGCCATGGCCTTCCCATGCTTTTAAACGGTCGAAATAACGGTTAAAAATATGACCGTTATGGATTTTTGGGCGTTTCCCTCGATTCGTGAGCGCTCCGGCTACCTAGGCGCGAGTGTTTGGACAAATTCGCGAGTGCTCGGGTTCCTCAGATTCAGCACAGACACTCCTTGGGAAGACAGCTATAACTTTCTTTAGAAAACTCGAAATCCTTTGCCGTTTATTTTTTTTTGTTGGAAAGTAGACTTCAAGATCTTTCTATGTATATATGGATTGTAGTCTAATTCATACTAAGGTGATCTGGGGATTCATTGGAAGTTGCCTCAAGATATACTGACCCAGACATCACTAGTCAGCATAGGTACTTCTTCCCGAGTGAACCCTTTCATTATTTTGAGTATTGGGCTCTTTGAGTATTTTAATTGGACCCTAATTAAGTCTTCTAAGTGATTCCTAGAGTCAACCATGGTTTCGGGGTTTCGTGAGCACATACACACCTACTATTTGGTCTCATATACTTGATTTACCTTTCTGTGCTTGGAAATGATGTGTCGGCTTCTTTGAGGTAGCTTGCACTTGAGACTTGGGATTCTTCAGTGATGCTTGAGACTCTTTGGCATGGTCATTCCGGCTTCAAGCCGTTCTTGCTGCTTTCCCAGACTCTTAACACTTGGATTTACATAAGTATACAGTTTACATCATAAAGTCCTATACACATGATCAGTACATGTACACTTTGTTTTGTACATGGACATTGACAATACATAGACCTAACATATCATGCCTCTGAGTCATTGTTTTGTAACTATAGCTTGCCACCAGCAACTCCCCTTTGTTCTCCTTCTGAACACCATGCTGCTTGGTTTATGCACTTTTGATTGATTCCATATTTTATAGACTTTACTAGTCACATATACACCCTGCCAACTTGCTGTCCAGCCATGCACCTACCACGTTTGCCCCCTTTTATATGCCTTTTGTGGGTCTTTATCACATTGCTTATTAATTAGTCTCTAATTTTAGTAGGTAGCTTTAATTTTGTATGGTTAGTTCCTTCTTTTCTTTATTTTATTGGGTCCTTATCTTGTTTAGGCTTAAGTCAATTCATTATTTGATATTTCTTTTGAATCTTTCGTAGTAATTAAGAGAATAGGAATCTAGTTTATTGTGTGATATGTTTAAAATTGTTGACTTGTGAATCTCTATAATTTTCTTGACATGCATACTACATCTAGTGGTTTAGTTTATAAATAGAGGAGATAATTAGGTTGCAATTCAGTTTTGAAAAAAAAGAAAGAATTGGATTTTGGTCTTGAAGCCCGCAGTTGGTTGGTTGTCTCCCTCCATTCCTCACGGTTAAGGTGAGTTTTCTTCTTCTTTCTTGATCTTTTTTTCTTCTTTAATTCTCTAATCTTTTCTCCATCTCTTCTTGCTACTTTATTCTTTCTTGATTTTTTCTTTTTCTTCCTTTTTTCTTGATTCTTGTATCTATCTTGTTGATTCTTTAAATTCTCTGCACTTTTAGATTTCTTGGATTAAAAATTCATCAAGAATCTCTCTTTCTTCATTTTCTTGAATCTTCCATTAAAAAATCTTTGCAGATCTAAATTTTAAAGATTTTATATACCTAGAGATTTCATAATTTGATGTAATTTTGTATGGGAATCCCTCTAAGGGTCATCGAACTTATTGTAAAATTTCATAAAATCCCGACACATCAGTAGGGGTATTTTGGTAATTTCATGATACTGTAAGCAAATTACAGAATTGCCCTTCTAGCCCTTTTCCACTATATTTTCTTGTTTTTCTTGATTCCTTCGTTGCTTTCTTGAATTTATTCTCTTCTATTCCTTTCTTTAATAAAAAATTGTAATCTTGAATTCTTTGTTTAGTCTTCTTGATTCTTCAATAGTTTCTTGATTTCAAGATTCCTAATTTCTTTTTAATTGAATACTTGATACTCTTTCTTTAGTTCTTGAAATCTCATCATACTTCTTGTAAGAGCCTAATTCTTAGGTATCCTACATTAGTGTCCCTTTTGGACTTCTCCGTGGAGGGTTTTCTGCACCCATATCCCACTTGCTTCCTATCTAAGATTGCTGATTTTCTGTCAACCCTAAAAGTTAGTCTCTTTTACTCCTATTGCTGGATTTTTGGAACAGTGTGATAAATCATACTTTTTATATGCTCTTACACATTAGCTTGGGCTAAAATTTTGTAGGATTGTTCTTCTATCAACCTTTTGTTAGCCTGTTAAATTTCGTACAATTCTGACTAGTCTAGCAAGGGTATTTTGGTAATTTCCCTCATGCTGTACTGGTTTCTAGAATTCTGTTCCCGAGACTACCTATGATCTAGGTTCTTGTTTAGGTTAATCTTAGGTTCACACCCACAGGAATCAGCCCTTAGGCTGTCTGCACCAATATTTCACCAAAAAGTTCCAAAATTTCATGTAATGATTTCTAAATATCCTGGAAAATCATGACAATATGTATAAATTCATTCTCTATCACTTGGTGAATGATGTGGAACTAAATGCGGAACAACTTCAAATTAATAAAAGTAACCCAGGAATAAAATTATGGAATTTTTGGTCAAGGGGCAAATCTGTAATTTTCCATAAAGTTGATTAAGTTACGAAAAATACCCTTTGCTGGTGTTAGAAAATTCTGAAACTTTAGGGTTATGCAATGCAGATATTCAGGGATCTCTAGTAAAAATTTCACAAATTGTCGAACCCTCTAGCTATTTTTCCTTGAAAATCTCCAAATATGCTATAGCCGAATTCAATAGACATAAAAGAATCAAACACCGATTAAAATTCAGTCAAGCTTTTAAGGAGCTGTACTTACCTCTTAAAGAAGACTCAAAGACCTCTAGAAAAGTGCAGGATTCATCTCCATATGATGCTCCAAGGTATAAAAAAATTCCAAATTTTTTTTGCTGAAGAGTATGTGCCTCCAGACCCTATTAATAGCTTCCCCTATTTATTAGGGAGAAGTGTTAGGGGAGAGATAACTTCTCCTAGTGGGTTGCCCAGGGGTTATCACCAATTTACCACCTCTATAGAAGGATTCGATCAATGGTGTATTGGTTAGGGAGTGGTGATGAAAGGAATTAATGGAGGTTATGTTTGCTGCAGAAAATTCTGATGAAGAAGAAGATGGGAAAAAAAAGAAAGACAAGAAGAATAAAGAGAGGGAATGGAGATTGAGAAGATTAATTGTATGAGAAGAGAAGAAGATGGAAGAGATTGAAGAAGGAAGGACATTTCTCACACCTAGAGAAATCATGATGAAGAGGAAGAGCAACCCACGCGTGGGTTTCAAAAACTTCTTTTTTCTTTATTTCAAAACTCATCAAATTGTTACATGCCTTAGGGTTATAAACCCTTTTAATAAAATTTATACTAAAACACCCAAAATACCCCCCTAAAGGACTCACACGACCAACACTAATTCCCCCTTTGTTTAGCCTTAAAACAGATAATATAAAGTACCCTAAATACCCTCTAAACACTCCTAATGAATAAATTACTAACCTTATGACTTTTAAGAGCCTTATTACATGCTAAAATTAAAATAAAGACCTTAAAACATCCCCTACCATGGACACTTGCCTACTTCATCCTTCCAAAGAGGGTACTTCTTTTCTTAAGTAATGTAGGGCTGCTACATCAGTGAACTTTTTTATGCATTGGGCTGTCTTCTACAGTTTTGAAATCAAATCGATACCAAGTTGAGATATATAAAGTTGAAGATGAGTTGAATATCTAGGGTTTTGTTAAATAGAAGGGATAAGAGAAAGTTAATCAAAAGAAGAAAAAAAGAAAAAAGAGAAAGAAGAGAGCCGATTTGGGGAGAATCGTATTAGTCTATTTTCTTTCTTACATTACTCCTATATGTATTGGTATACCATAAGGTATAGTATACCATTATTATACAACAAGACAATGGAGAGAGACCAAAATATCCCTACAGTTTACATACACAAACAGTAGGCAGGGGTATGATTAAATTGAGAAGATAGATAGCTATCTAAGCTCCAACATCCTCATTTGTTCTTACTACCCATAGCCAAAGGTAAAACAATATCTAAGTGTTTCATTTGACCTTTTGGTTTTGTCTTGGGATTCATGATATTGTCTCCCAAGAGGTTTAGATTGTAGGGACTGGTTACTAAAACCTAGTGGTGAATATACTGTGAGAGCTTTTTCCTATCCTTTTGATTTGGAGGCTTTCCATTGGTTCTCTTTCCTTGCAATGTTGTTTGGAAAATCTCAGTCCCTTTAAGTATAAAGGTTTTGGGTGGCATGGAGGTAGTGCATAAAGATGTCAATGCCTATGACATGGTCCAATTGGGACATAAGAATTATATCTTATCCCCTTATCCCGCATTTGTGTTCGTTGTGTGTGGCTAGCAGAGAATTTGTCAAACGCCTATTCATTAACTATAAATATGTTTAAGGGATTTGACTTTATTTTCTTTGATTGGCCAATTTGATGTGGGTCCTCTAATGGTTAAAATGTCGGTATCAGTGGAAATGTCGGTTAGGCCAAAATAAAAACATATGTTGGAAATGTTGGAAATTAATATTGTGAAAATCGAGGAAACATATTCTAACTTAACTGCATACACATAAGGGAACAAAGAGATTCATTAGGAATAATAGCTTATTTTAATACATAATACATTTTAATAATATACTTTTTTTTTGAAAGGTAATAAGGAAAATTTCATTGAAAGAGAAAATGGCAACCACAACAAACACAAAAAACAAAATTCACCAAGAAAATGAAACAAACAGGAGGACAACAACAACAAAAACAAGAAAAACAAAAACAATCCAACAAAGGAACAAAACGAAGATTACAACTCCTCACGCCATAACGAATTCCAATTCCCCTCCACAAAAAACATCCCTAACCGAACACCAGTCAAATAGAGCTCGATCTATGGAAATAATAAGATCCTCTTGGCTTCTAATCTTGCATTCGAAAATTCTCAAGTGCTTTTCCTTTCAAAGACCCCAACAAATAGCCCTTGGAAGCGCTGACCAAATGATACATGGGAAAACCTCTAAATGATATCAACTTTTGAAAGTGACAATGAGCAAATCAAGGGATCTTGAGGTGCGAGAGAAAGAAACTCCAAACCCTAGTCTCCAGATCACAATGCACAAAAACATGGTCCACCGAATCCTCCTCCTTCAAGCAAATGACACAACTATTTGCCGAATTCCATCATCTATTCTATAGATGATCCAAGGTGAATTTTATCCAGGTATGCAGTCCACATAAAAGGCCACTTTTGAGGGGATCCGCAAGGTCCAAATGATTTTATGGGGAAACGAAATGGAACGATCAATGACCAGCTCTGAGTAAAGGGACTTAGAAGTAAACCTACCTTTGCTGGAGATAACCCACTCCCAACCATTGTCTAATGTCATAAAAAAGATTAAGCAATTCTATCAGCTCTCTCATCTCCCAATCATTAAGGTTCTTATGGAGTCTAGGAGCCCAAATATTACTCGGAAAATGAAACCAATCCACAACCCTATCTAAGGGATCAATAGTCAGACCATAAATGGTCCTAAAATAATCCTTTTAAGGGATCATTCCCCACCCACCTCTCCTCTCAAAATCTAATCTCTACCAGATCCAAGGTTAAAACAAATGAATTACCAAAAAACATCTTTAACCTTCTGGATGAAAAATGGATTATAATCTAACTGGACAAATATAAGGGAACAAGTAGATTTTCTCTCTTCTTTCATTTCTTCTCCTTCTTCCAATTTTCCTCTTCGTCCTCTTTTTATTCTTCTTGGAATTTATGTTTTTTGAGCTTGTCGACATTATGTAATAATTCACTACGAAAGAAGAATATTTTCTTGACACCTCCAACATTGTACATCATGTTGACAAAAAAATGAAGTTTTATAATGAAATTAAAGTTTCTTGTCGGTGTAGGTAATGTTTCATGTTGGTTCCTGGTCAACATGGACATATGTTGGGTGATATATAAGTCATTTCTTGACATTTGAAACTATGCTCCCGAATGATATCCTTGAGTTTTTGTGGAGTTGGTTCCTTGCCTCTTTGGGCCACAGGGGTGATCTCTTTTGGATGTATTTGGTGGTGGCTGGTTTTTTGTGTATTTGGGAGAGGAATTGGTATAGCAGACAAACAGTACAGTAGGTAGTTGACACGATCATGGTCAGGACAATGTATTAGCATCCATAAGGAGACACTTTCAGAGGCATCCTCATGGATTCTATCATCAAGGAATAGGCAAATTTTGTCAAATCATCTCCTCCATTACAGATATGCAGTTCCTGGTCTCCTGTTGAAGGGTCCGCCAAGTTAAATTTTGATAAATGCTCTTTGGGGAATCCCAGGATCTCGCAGATAGGTGATGTTTATAATGACAGTTTGGGAGCAGTTGATCCAGGTTTACTATGGTTCTATTATGCCAGTGATTCTGTAAGCTGAGATTAAAGCATTGCCTTTTTAACTTAGATTTGCCCCTTCGCTAGCAGTGTTGAGATTGATAGTGGAGGATGATTCTGACAGTTTTTGGTTAGCTTCCACCAAATAGGAGAGGTCCCTGGCGGCTGGCTCTCATCAGTGAAGCTTTCTCCATTGCATCCTCAATGAACATCTTGTTCCATTTGGAGCCTAAATCAGAGAATCCCCAGACTGATGAGTTTGATTAGCTATGAGCTATTTTTAGACATTTATGAATATTGGTCCTTTTCTTGCATCATTGGTCATGTGTCGGTATCTGGATCCTGGTGGATTCTCTTTTCTTCTTGTATCCTATTTTATCAGTCTAATAATATTGCATTGTTCAAAAAAAAAAAAAGATGATCTTTTTCTTAGCAAGTCTACTAGGTGTGTTCTATGGAATTGTGGAGCATAAAATCCATGCATACATGCATTGTGCATTAAAGTGAGGTTGACAGATTGGCAAGATGGTCTACTTGATGAGTACCTTAAATCTCCTTTGCATGTAGGGCAGTCAATTGGGCTGGGCTGGCTCGAAGCCCAACATGCTCAGCCTGAAATTTGGGTGGGCTGGGCCAATTTTGGGCACAGATTTAAGCCAGAAGTAATATTCGGGCCGAGCTCGGGCAGACCCGAACCAAGCTTGATACCCATCCCGGCCCGAATTACATATAAATTGAATTATTCGATAATAGTTAAGATATGATGGTTGGATGTAGTTCAACTAGCATTTAAGTAGTAAAAGAGGCTATTAGGGCAAGGCAAGGACTCATGTCGAGAACTGGAGGCAGGAGATGGCAGAATGGGAGCTGAGAGATGGGAAGCTTTGGGTGGTGGTTGGGGCGGAATGGCATTCTCTCTCCCAGTTTGATTATCATTTCCGATCCCACCCATGTGGTTTCCCATGGTTTGTCCCTTTCCTATCTTCTCCTTGGGCCTGGAGCTTTCGATTTAGGAAGCTGTGATGGTTGGTGAGTGGAGCTTACCCTGGTTGGCGTTCAGAAGCTTAACTGCCATGAGCTTATCACAAGTTTCATTCTATGCATATTTTCTTCATGAATATGTTTCTGTATTAAAAGCAATTTCATCAACTTAATAGTTATTTGTGTTGATGGATATTAAGTTCTTTCATATGCTGAAAATGGCAAGGAGGAGGTAAAAAATGTTCTTCTCTTATGCGTTTGACCGATGAATTTTTGTTGATGGGTTCTTTGAAGAAACAAGTTTTGAGGAGCTCTTTGTTCTCCTGTTTCTTTGAAAATTTCCCAAGTCATTGTTGATCACTCACCAATTCATTGTGAATAATCACTTGAGTACTTCATTCAGTAGCTGAAATTTTTGTTACTTTGTTAGCACTTTCTGGAAACAGTGGACATCCAATCTTTGCATTTGTTCATACCATAAATTCCTTCAAACTTGATCAATATAATACATTGACTCTCCTATATCAGTGACCTGTCAAGTTTATTTTTGTAAAACAATAAGATCTTCTATTAACTAGTCTTTGCAATAGCTTTAGTTTTGTGATAACGAAACGGATGAACAGTTTTCTTTTTTGGGCTGTTAAGTTCAGGCAGGCTGAACGCAGCCTGAAGCCTGTTGTTTTATAACGGGCCGAGCTTGGGCCAATCACAGGCCCATGCATTTTATTTCAGGCTGGTCTCAGGCTGGTCTTGGCCCGGCCCAACCTGGCCGGATTGACACCCCTTTTTGTGTGGGGTATTGCTTTTTGCGAAAGATAGAATGATTATGAGTCTAGAATAGATAGACTCTGATGCTTTGGTTTTATTTATTCTTCTGGTCAGTTTTATTTTTGTTTGTTTATTTTTATTTGTTATGAGTGGCGTTTTATTAGTTAACATGTGTTCTTGGTTCTTGTCCATTCTGCATTCTGGGAGATGACAACATAGGCTGTCCTGGATTTGTAGAATCTGAATATCTATTATTGCTTTTGTTTTTTGTTTCTATACTAATGTTTTTCCTGCTTTCTTGTTAGGAAGCTTGTCGCCTTCTTCCAGAAATTGCAGGCCCAACAACACATCCGAAGATAGCACAAGTGCTGCTAGAAAGGCAAAATCCTGATGCAGCTCTGATGGTTTTACGGTGGTCTGGACGTGATGGCCTTTGTGCTTATGTTCACATGGAGCATGGTGAAGCACAATTAGTTCCTCTTGGTGAGGCTGTGACAGCTGTTCAGGTGAGAGTTGAGTGTGGACTCTTGACGGAAGCTTTTATGTACCAGAGGACACACTGCATGAAAGTAAAAGAAGAGAATTTGAAGCATGGATCACCCCAGGCCTTTTCAAATGGTTTAAAAGGTCAATACGAGACTTGGTTGGATCGGATGGAGGTTTTGGTGACTGAAATTTGTTGTCTTTGTATTCGAAGAAACTTGGTAGATCGAATGATAGAGTTGCCATGGAATTCAGATGAGGAGAGGTATCTCCATCGGTGCCTCTTAGAATATGCCACTGAAGACCCATCGACCACTACGGGAAGTCTTCTTGTTGTATTTTATCTTCAGGTAACTGCCTAGTTTCTTAAGCTGTCATTTAGTTTTTACAGAACTACCTTTTAGAAGCAACTGAGGTTGTTTTTTTATTCTCTTAACTAGCATCATGATGTAATTAAATATCCTGGAGTCTTTTTCTCCTCTGTGGAACTTGTTGGTACTCTTTTATGTACAATGCTGGAATCATGGCTTGTTTGTAGTATCTGTGCATCCAATTATTTGTTAATATAGATAGGCATATTTTGTTTGTTAATGTAATTGCTTATAGGAACTTATGGTGGCAAATTTCTGACCTCAACATTGTGACGCTTTATTATTATTGTTGTGACCCACCATTGAGAAGTTCCGACTAGGATATTGCTTTTGTCCTTTTTTTTTAAGACACGAAGAGATAGTTGCAGCAATTTCCTCACATGAAGACAATAGTGGAGAATGGTTAGAGGGAAGTCAGAGGAGGATGGTTGTGATCATCTGATTGAGTTGGTTTAAATAAGTGTGACTTCATTTATCAAAAAAAAAAAAAAGGTGTGACTTCTACCAGTATGCAATTACCAGACATCCCCTAAGATATGTCTGACTGGTACATTATGCATCCTTTTTGGGGAAAATCTGAGCTAATTTGTAATCTATTCTTTTCATTATTCAGTAATGTGTAATTGTTGAATGCTTATAAAATACTAGGACACTCAATTACTTATTTTAATTTCAGAGTAGTTCCTGATTTCAGCATTATATGCGTTGGTCCATGTAACAAAAAGTCACTGTTTTATTTATTTATTTATTTTTTAAAAGAAGAAAACCTTGTATCAGATAAGCATATCAAAGAAACATGTTGGACACACTGCAAGACTCTTATTAGGAAAATGCAAAAACCGCTTATTTTGTTTTCTTTGTTCTTATTTGCAGCCGATTCTTATATACTAGCTATATGATTTAAATATAGATCTATTCACCTTGATCCATTTTTTTCTCACATTCTCTTCTTATATGAATGGGTATTTATATTATATCAACTGAACTTGGAAAAACTTTATGTGCACTTCAATGTATTAGCCAATTAGGTTTCCCAATGCAATTGTGTCTTCCACCTAGTTTCAATGTCAGATGCCAACATGTGTCCATGCCTTACTTACAGTTGTTCTGTGTTTATGAGTTACATTTGTTTGAGTTTAGTTTGTTTGTAGGCTCATAATTATAAAATATTTTGTTAGGATCTATTGGGTAATTCTTTGTTAATACAAAAAGGGAATAAATGGGGGTGATTAAAACTATAGTATCTCACTGCTTTGCTGTTAAATTTCTTTACTTTTTTTTGTTTTTTTTTCTTAATATATTTATTTTAGAACCTATATAATCTGATTATTTACTATGAACACTTATCCCAAGACTTGTTTTTCTTTAATATTTCAGCGCTATCGATATCTTGAAGCTAATCAAGTTGATCGCAAACTTCAAATCTTAGAGCAGGACTTCATCTCAAAGACTTCTATCAGTGAGGTGGTCATGTCCAGGATGAGATCAACAAGTCACTGGAGAACAGTATTAATTGTAAGTGGCTTTTGTCTTCAGTACTGTTTTATTAGATGTTTGTGACTCTACTGGTTGGATCATGTAACTGAATCCACTGTGGTGCAACTTTCTCAAGCAAAGTCATTTTATAGAAGGGGTAAAAAAGGTTGCGGAGGGGAGGCAGTCCTCATACATGAGATAAGTTTTATAAAGTACAAATGATATCATGACTTAGGATAGGTTTACTGAGTGCATATGTTTGTGGTTGTGTGGGTAGGTCCTTTTGTTTATATTACTACTACACATATGAAGTCCTTTCTCCATGATATGTTATGTTCAGAAACTTTTTTAATCAAAGAGCAGAACACTTGATTTAGTTGATCTCTATTGAGACTTAGAGTTGATTTGTCAAATTGGCTTAAATTGACCAAGACTTGATTGAGTCCTATGTTAGGAAAAGAATTTAAAGTGGAATGAGTTTCTGAATTATGCTTTATATGTCATCGACAGAATAAATGCATTGAGTTGCTTCCTGAAGTACAACGGCAACAAGTAAAGGCTGAAAGCTGGCCTGATGTTGGTGTTTCTGCCGCTAAGAAACTTGAAATTCCTGTAAAATCTGATCATCATGAGTTCCAACAACCACATTCTAATGGCTATCTAGTTCCCTCAACTACTGATTCTTCTCTTGTTCTCCGGATGGATCATACTATTCCTTCCAAGAAAAATTCATCCTTCGACACTCCAGCAAAATTGGGTGGATCTGTCCGCAATTCTCACATCGAACTTAGTAACTATCGTTCTCCATCCATTCTCCATGGAAGGCTCCTGACCACAGTTGGGGATCCATCAACTCCTCACGACAGAGACAATTTGGGCTCAAGTCACATTTCTGTAAGAGAACTGAGACCTCAAATTAGCACAAGGCAAGACCACAATTTTGGTGGCATCCCAACTCCTGGAATTCATCTGGTTAGTCCTCAGAATAGTACATCATTGAAAGAAGTGAACAGAGTTTCATCAATGGTGCTTCAGAATTATAACCTTCGAGAGAAAGAATTTGATAAAGTTTCACTAGGGATGGAACAAAATGGGTTCATTAATCAAGTGGAAAACACCTGTTCTCTATATCCTCGTAGAGTTATAGCTAAACCAATGAGTACACCCGGCAGCAACTATCGCTTGTTAAATTATTCTGCTCGAGATCCAGACCCAATTTTGTCTCATAAACCAGTCCCGTCAGAAAGACCTAGGACTCTGCTTTCCTCAGATGATCCAATGGATGCCTCTTGGAGGTAAAATGCTTTTTAATTGTGTAATTCTACTCCTGAAGAGAATTTTTATTGCTTGTGTGATAGTTATCTGACCATTGTTTTCATACTTGATTGATCAGCAATGGAAATATAGATTCTACCAATGAGGTCATGAATGCAAACAATGGGCTGAGATGGAGGTCTGATGAAGTCAGTGAGGACGAAGAGGAGCCAAGCTCTGAGATTACTTATGGTGGTGCCTCTTTTGCAACTCCTGTGAGGGGGAGAAGAAGCAGGTTTGCCAGAAGATGAAGGGTGCACCTGTCTATGAATATGCATACAAGGAGCCTTCCATGATCGTGCAGTTTATCATCCAAACCACCATGATGGTCTCATTGTAAGGGGAGGAAGGAGGTTTTTTATCACAGATGGTCCAGAACTGGAGAACGTAGCCCCCCTCGCCCCCCCCCCCGTTCCCCCCCCTCCCGATATTGAATACCCTTCTACAACAGTCCCACATGCTTCCAACTTCTTCAGCTCCCAAAGGCCCATTAG
>JAOXJP010002351.1:13371-32657 GCA_025762735.1 Platanus orientalis
GCACGTAGCCCCCCTCACCCCCCCCCCCCCTGTTTCTTTTTTTCACTGGGGTTGGGGTAGTGCGGTGCTCAAATTTCTCTCCAAATGGGAGGGCATTGACTGATCCCCATAGAAATTGAAAGCTGCTGCAGGTATTCCGTTAAGAGCTTCATGGAAGGTTTTTTATTTGATGACGGATTAGTGAATGTGGATGGGTTGGCAATCCTTTCTATGTAAGCTCCGATGGCCATTTTTCTTTTCCTTTCATTTTTTTTTGTTCATCCATGTTGATTAAATATGAAATCCCAGTGATATCTGGAACAACTCGGCTACTTTTTTGTTTCATCTGTTTTTGAATAGGCTATCTTGTCATCTTTGTGTTTGCCGGAGATTTGCAATGTTTGATCTGATTATTGTACCATCTCTGTATTAATGCAAATTTTTTATCTTGCATCTCTGGTATGTTGATTGCTCTTCTACTCTCTCTCTCTCTCACACACACAAAACAAAAAACGAAAAACATGTTGCAGTTTTTCAAAACTGCATCCGCATTTCCAATGAAATGAAATGAAATCTGTAGTTCAATTGAGGCTACTGTCTCTGTACAATTGCATGTATTCTCAGGTATTGGGTATCTTTTTTCTTTTTGATAGCTCCATGGCATGCTGACTGCAGTAACTTAATGGAGGAGATCTGAAATGCAGTGAGCGAAGCTGATCTCGACACACAATCGTGGATAAAACACAGTTGAATGGGCTCAAACGCATGACTTCACCTTTAAGAGGGGTAGTGCTGCAACCACCAGGGCTTGGTAGCCTATGAAGGATTTGTAATACACTTCTGTAGCGCTATTGCTTGGCAGCCAACTTGAAAGCCAGATTTTGAGCTATAAATTCATTAGAGCTGGAAATTGAGCGGTTTGGGTCGGGTTTTGTCAGAACATAGTCAACCAGAACTTGTACCCAACCTGCCATAACCCATCAACCCGTTCAATTTCACTTTTTCTTTCTTAATTTTTTTTTAATTCTCTCTAATATCATATATATTGAACAATTAAACAAGATTAGAAATTTGCAAATCAATGAAAAGGCAATTACATGCAAATAAATAAGTTCAAATATATTTTGAACTTGAAAACTAATCATACCACTACAACTCAATAAATATACGGTATAGCAATGGGTCAGAAGGGTTGACTGGTTTTCTCGGGTCATAAGAAACTCAGCCAAATCCAACCTATAGACTGAAAACCCCAACCCAAACCGCTAAAAGTTCAGATGGGTTGGGTTAGGAATTGCTAGCTCTAAAATTCATCTCCGGTGACAGCTACTATACCCATGGATCACGCATTAAATTAAAGAAAAAAACTTCGTTATTTAGTGATCATTTGCTAAGATGAAACAACTTAATGTTAAGAGCACTTACATGCCTACGTACGTTGAGGGTTTTGATTAGAGAAAGAGAGTTGTTACTTCCTTAGAGTCCATGCTAGAAATGCAAATTTTGACAGTGATTTGTTAAAGGTTGCGATTCAATAGGGGGGACCCTTTGTAATACCTTAAGGATTTGTAGGACTGACTAATGTCACCCTAAGGTAGGACTGACATAAGGGGCTGACATATCAGTGTCAAAAAGTGAAAAGCATCTCCAAAAAATGTAAACCACCTTTTCGGAGCTGATGTGTTGGCCCCTTATGTCAGTCCTACCTTAGGGTGACGAAAGTCAATCCTACCAAATTGCGCCTGTTTGTAAAAGGGTTAGTTTTCAACCACCAAATTGGTATAGAAGGTTCCTACAAAAAAAGAAAAAAAAAATGGTATAGATGGTTCTTACAAAAAGAGAAAAATGGTGTAGAACCCAGTTGGACCTAAACCGTCACCTTACTGGTTTGGTAGCTGGTCCGTTTCTCCAAACTATGATTGAAAGCTTCTGTAGGCATTGCGTTGAGCATTATGGAAGGTCTTTTGTTATTTGATGATAGGGCAGTGAATGTAGATGGATTGGCAACATAATTTTGAGAACCGGACCTACCATCGAACCAGTAAGGTGACGGTCTGATCCTGTTTTCAAAACTATGGTTAGCACTTGGAAATCCTTTATATAGGCTCTTATGGGCCAATTTTCATTTTCTTTCGTTTTTTTCCTTTTCTAATCCATGTTGATTAAATATGAAACCCTAGTGATATAAGCAAGAACAACTTTACTTTCGAAGAGGCAATCTTGTCATCATTAGGTTCACTGCCGGAATTAACAATTTTTGATGCGAGGAAGAATATTGTACCTTATCTGCATTCATGCAAATTTTTTTTACTTTCTGTTTCTGGTATGTTGGTTGCTCCACACACACACACTCTCTCTCTCTCTCACACACACTCCACAAGGATGCATTTGTTAAACAGAGGTGTATTACCATAAAGCCTGCATTTAGTTTTATTCAGAATAAACAAGGCAATTGGGGTAGGAAAAGCTTAATCTAATAGTTATTTACTAAAGGCTAATTAAATTAGAACTTTTAGGCACATTTACCACATAATGAATAACACGTTCGCAAAAAAAAAATAAAAAAATAAAGGCTTAAAGTGCATGCACTTTGGACTATGCAATGGCATATCATAAGCAATATCTATGGATTTATGCACCATCTTTTAATCATGACTAGAAAAATTCTTCAATCTTTTTAAACCAAATATATGAGGGCAAGCTGGGTTGTGGTACGCCATTTAAGAATAGCCATTTAGCTTAGGTCATGAAGGTAATCTGTTCATTGGGAAGACATGCATGCAAATTACAGTTTTCAAGGTAATTTTGTCGTGTTTGCTAAAGGCCGGTTAAAGTCCTGGCATTTTCACTCGACATATGGTAGAAAATGTGTTCCATGAAACCCGTTTTCTATGGAACGGATCATCTCCTGCCGCTTGTTACCTGTTAAGGTCCAGTCTAATAGGTGGCACGATGACCTATTAAGCTCTCCAAGAAAGAGAGCGGAGAGCTTGCTGCCATCACTTCTTCGCAGTGCTATTGGTAAGGAGTTTTCGGAGTGGGAGGCTATTCCGGCTGTGAGGGTGGCATGTTTTGTTAGCTTGGAATCCCCTCGTGATTAAAAGGGTTGCAGTTCATTTAGGGAACTTTTCTATCTCTTCAGATTTTTGATGTGGCTAATGGGTGGGAGTAGATGCTAACGGGGGTGTATGGTCCTTCTCCCTATAATTGTCATGAGTTTTGGGCTGAGCTTTTTTATATTCCTAGGAGTTGGAGGGGTCTTTGGCTTGTGGGGGGAGGTTTCAATATTATTTGCTTTACTCATGAGAAGAATCATGTTGGGAGGATAATTAGAAGTATGCGGGATTTTGGTGATTTTGTAAACCAATGTGCTCTTCATGATTGTCCTTTGCTCAACACTAAATTCATATAGACTAACGGCCAAGAGAATTCAACAATCAGTATAGATTAGATAGATTCTTATGTTCAGATGACTGGGAAGATTTTTACCTCCATTTTACCCAAGAAGCATTACCTAAGCTTACATCGGATCATTGGCCAATTCTTTTGAATACGTCTAAAGTTTCATATGGACTGAGTTCTTTTAGATTTGAGAACATGTGGGTTCTTCATCTAGAATATAAAGACAACATAGCTAACTGGTGGGCGGAGTGCGATGTGTTTGGAAAAAGAGGGCTTCAAAATTATGAGGAAGCTTCAATTTGTGAAAAAGATGCATCAGGAGTGGAATAGAAAGACATTTGGGAAAATTAAGGAGAAAAAACAGAGAAGTTGGGAGAAAGTGCAGCTCATTGATAAACAAATGGAGGAAACAAAAATTTTGAATAGCTCTTTAGTTGTCAAGAAACATGAGTTGTTGTTGAAGATGGATTTGATTCTTAGAGAAGAAGAGATTTATTAGAATTAGAAGACAAAATGTAAGTGGTTGAAAGAGGGAGATGACAATACAAAATATTTTCATAAAATTGCAAATGGAAAGAAAAGAAAGAGCCTTATCACCAGGATGATTATTCAAGGAGAAATGGTGGATGATTTCTCCAGGATTAAAGATGAAGCTATCAATTTCTTTAGCTCTCTCTATACTAAAGAAGTGAAAGAGAGGTTTGTTATTGAAAATTTCTTTGATGTATCCCTTGACTTGGAGTTGGTTCGCTCCTTAAAGTTGCTCTTTTGGAAGAGGAGTTTAAAGAAGCCGTTTTTGGTATGAAACCAGATAAATCCCTAGGCCTTGATGGGTTTTCAATGCTTTTTTTACCAAGAGAGTTGGGAATTGATAAAAGATGACTTGATGAAGGTTTTTTTTTTTTTTTTTTGAATTTTTTGACATAGGAATTATAAATAGGGGAGTAAATGCTAAATATGTTGCTCTTATTCACAAGAAAGAGAACTTAAGAGAATTTTCGGATTTCGGGTCTATAAGCCTTGTCAATAGTCTTTACAAAATTATTGTAAAAGTTCTCTTCTTGAGGTTGAGAAGGATTATGGGGAAGATTATCTTTAATCCTCAAGGAACTTTTGTAAAAAGAAGTAAAGTCATGGATGTGATTTTGATTGCTAATGAATGTGTGGATTGGGACTTTTTCTGATGGGTTCTTAAGAAGAAAGGGTGTGCTTCTAGATGTATTAAATGGATTCTTGGTTATCTTCATCATCCCCATTTTTCTATTTTATTGAATAGAACCTCCGAAAGCTTCTTTAGTTCCTCTCAGGGATTGAGATAGGGGGATCCACTTTCCCCTTTCTTATTTACTTTGGTGGTAGATGTTTTCACTACTTTGATAGCCAAAGCCTAAGAGTCTTCTTTGATTGAAGGTTTATGTTATTTTATTTTTATGGGGAGGAGTGAGGTTTTTATATCCCACTAGTAGTTTGCCGATGACACTAAATGTTTCCTTAAAGCGGAGGAGGAATACGTGCGTAATTTGAAGCATATCCTGGAGATGTTTTCTTTGATTTCGGGTCTGAAGGTGAACTTATCAAAATCCAGCACTATAAACATTGGGGTAGAGGAAAGTTTTTGATGGTGTATCGATTTCATCGTCTCCTTTACGCTAATCAGATGGTCCCATGGATAACCTAGGTCCTCGACAGGGCGAGCTCTGCACAGAAGAAATGAAGGAATGTTAAGAAGCTAGCACCGGCAGGGTGTCGACCTCTAACTCTCCGACGATCAAGTTAGAAAAATAAGGGGGTTGTAGGAAGTAGAGCTTTCTTCTATTAGGGTTTCTGATGTCTCATACCTGGAGGATGAATTGGTACCCATATTTATAGGCTTGAGTAGTGGCATATTAGGGCGGATTTCGCATGTCGCTTTCCTCCCATGTTCTCGCATGTTGCTTTTCCCCCAGGTTCTCACATGTCGCTTTCCCCCACATTCTCACATGGCACTGTTGCCTACATTCTTGGCCGCGTCTCCCCCTGCCCTCTCTGTCCTTTTCTCAAAATTAGCAAGTTTGCTATAGAGAATATTTTATCCGAATAACGGTTTTTTGGATCATGCTTATCCTTAGGCTGAGTCAATCGGGGTTATCATGTTCCACAGTTTGGGAGGTCTCCAAATCCCTAGGGGCCTCAGGGGTTCGAGTGGTCTTTTGGGGTGTTGGGTACTTTGAGCGACAGTCAGAGTTATTAGCGAGATGCTTGGGGTTGAGTATCGAAGGACAATTCCATCTTTTGATCAAGGGTTTTGGTGTCTGGCAAGTCGGGGGGCCTAGGGTTGGCCCCCTCGGACCTTTCTGGGTCAGTCAATCTAGGGTTGGGGTTATGCTGGTTAGTTGGGACCAGGTTATAGGGTCCTCAATATAGTTTCCCCATCAGTTGCCCACCGATTCCTGGGTCCGAGTTCACATGGCCCGAGAATAGGAACCGTTTGCGTTCGTTACTTATTATTTATGTGTAGATGGGATGCCATTTCAACTATCGAGGTGCTATCGGTTGGGGATAAACGCTAATAGTGACCTCTCATTCAATGAATTTCACTAACCGAGGGGGTGTGTCGACATCGATTAGAAGTCATGTCAAGCGTCATATCATCTCAAATCTCTAGGCCATCTAATGGCTATGCTTGAACCTCTTTAATGTTTCGAGATTCACACATTTTTTCATTTCTTGGGTTTATTTTGTCAACCCTTGGTTTCGCGACACGCGTAGGGTCGAGAATTCTCGAGATAGACTATATATTATTCCTCTACATGACTCTAGTCTTCCTTTACTTTCACTCATCGTCTCCTATGTCTTCTTCGTGCATTTAGAATGATTTCTGGTGAGCCCTCTGTGTTGCGGTAGACTACTGTCCTCATCTCCACTCACCGCTGCGCCTTCAGGACCTCTTTCCAGTTGTGTTCGGTGGTCTCTTATCTTTTGGGCAGTCGTCTTCATCTTATTCCGGCATCCTTTTCAGGTATTCCTTTTTCAGGAAGCTTTCCATTCCTTGTTAGTTCATTATATTTAGGGTAGTGTTTTATGTTCTTTCCTTCTTCTCTAACACGTTTGTGCTTGTGTTTTTCTTCGTCTTTCTTTTAGTGTTTTCCAGCTTCACTTTTTTCGGTTGTGTTCACCTTAGTTTCAGTTTAGATTTTTAGTTAGTTTTTTTTTTTTTAATTCTTCCTTGTATTTGTCCACTTGTCTAGATGGTGTCTAGGAATACCGTCGATTGAATGGTTGATGGAGGCGATGACTTATCGGAAGTTCAAAAAAACCCCATGGAGCAGGTTATCGAGCTGGCTTCGACTAACGCCCAAGGGGCAACCAGGGAGATTGCACCCGAAGAGGACTTCAAGGCTGCCTAGTATGGTTTTGAGTTGGGGGTGAAAACCCTCGCTCAGTATTACTCTACCTACCTTATTCCTGAGGGGGTAGTTTTTTCAGCACTTGGGGACACCTGGGCTTTTAAAGCCCCTATCAGCAACATATCGCTGTATGAGTAGGCCCTCATGGTGGGCCTTAGCTTTCTGGTTCCTTGGTTTCTCAGGGAATTACTATTTTCCTTGGGTTAGCACCCGAGCAATTAATGCTTAACGCCTGGCGAATATCCATAGAGTGTATGGTCCTATGGGAATTGGCCTTCAAAGGGGATCATCACCTCACCATCAATGAATTCTTTCGTTGTTACTGCCCTAGGGAGCAAGAGCCGGGGTGGTTTTATTTCACTAGCCGAGACCCGACGCTTACTTTAGTGACGGACCCGGTACTTCTTTGTTTCGGGTGAGGGCTAGGAATGCCCCCCGGGTGAGGACACTGAATTGAAGTTTAACTGGGCATGGGCATCAGTCATCAGCCCGATAGGTAAGCTGTCGATCTATCGTTGTCTTTTGCACGTATCTTCCTTTTCTTGTTCCATTTTTGACTGGTTTTATTTTTTTTTAAGCTAGCGAAGCAGACGAGTTTTCCTACGAGGAGGAGGCTTGCATCCAGGATAATAAATTACCCTTCCCATGCCTATCTAGACCTCGTTATTATGCCCAATCGGCTCTATCAATATGGGTTCGGTCCAAACCCGGGTAACTCACTCGTCCTTATTTTATTTGTCTTCTTTTTTTCTCTTCTTCCTAATTATTATTTTTTATCTCGTTAACTTCTAATCTTGGGTTCATTTCTTGTGCAGCAATGAAGACCGATAGAAAATATCTCTCCCGGTCTTGGGAGATCAAAGACAAGGCCTTAGGGGTCAAAAAGGCTGGTCAACCAAAGACTGCTCAAGCAAAGGTGGCAACGACCTTAAAGAAGAGAAAACACCCCGAGGCAGTTTCAGTGCCTCTCCCGGCTCCTTCTAACATCATCCCGATTGTTGACTTGGATGGGGACGTTGAGGGTCCTTGTTTAGCTCCTACAACCAGGGTCTAAGCCGTGGCTACTCCCTTAACTGCCTTTAAGGCCCCTATTGTCGCCCCCGAGGCCTTCACTTCTATAGTCGTGGCGACGGTGACCTCAACTTGGGGGGGTCTACTTCCACTCTTGTTCCAATGACTGAAGAGTCTCCACTAGGGCCCGGTTCCTGGTTACTGAGGCAAGGTCTCACGGAGGACTACCTCCTAGGGGGTGTTCCCCCGACTGATCTTGAGTATTTAAGGAAGAACCTTTCTCCAGCCATCGTGCATAAAGACATGATGCACTACATGGCTAACGTAATGCTCCTTGTCCCTTAGTGCTTTCTTTCTTTTTTTCTTTTTATATATATACTTGGTACTGACTTGGTTTCATTTTTACAGACCGGGGCCCTGATGACCGCTTCCATCTACAATACAAGTTCTGTGAGCAGGTTAGGGCCAGTCATCTGGACCGCCTTGCCCAGGCAAAGAATGAGAACATGACCCTTAAGGAGGAGGCAAAGACTATAATCAGCGACCTTGAGAGAAAGCTGAAATGGTCCGAGGAATCACGTAAGAGCATGGCGGCGAAGGCTGTTGAGTAGGAGAACCGCATTGAGGGCTTAAATGCTCTCCTACGAGACTCTAAGAGGGACGTCCATTGGGCCAGGGATAAGCTGGGGACTGAGATGAATCGTCGTATTCGGGCCGAGAACAATCTCAAGATGGCTGTCGAGAACTTGGTGAAAAAGGACGTAGCCTACACCTAAAAGTGGGTCCGCCTCAAGGTCGAGGAGAGAGAGAGAGAAGTGGGTGATGACGGAGGAGGTTCTCAGGGCAGTTGAAGCCCAGTACTTGGCCTCGGATGCTTTCGGCATTGTCAAGGCTGATTGGTTCTGGGAAGGGTTCGAGGAGTTCCGGGACTTAGTGGCCGAGCGATTCCTCGACATTGACTTCTCTTCCATCAAACCCAACGAAGGGGGTGCTGAGGCCAAGGATGAGCAAGAAGAAGAGGTCGGCTAAGGAGGTATTATGGTCGATGAAGGGGTTGTCGAAGGGCATGGTGTAGCGACCGAGGGGGCAGTCGAAGAGCTGGTAGTGGCTACACCCGAGGAGGTTAGCCGAGAGGAAGTTGCCCCGGGAGAGGTGGCAATGGGGGATGGGAACCCTCAAGAGTAGTTGTATACTTTTTTTGTATATCTTTTCGACTCTTGTAAAACTTCTTTATGAATGAAATCTTCTTTTTCCCCCGTTTGTTTGTATTGTCTCTAGTTTACAATTCTTAGTCTCTTATATATATATATAATTTTATTTATTTACTTTTTTTTTTCTTTTTTAGGCGTTGGTGCGGGTTGTGACAACTCCTCGTACTTTTTATGCGTATCTGGGGTGGTCAGGATATGCAATGTTGGGAGTGTTAAAAGGAAAATTTTCTAAGTATGAGTGTGTCTCGGGGTGATTAACTTTTCTCCCGAGTAGGGGTGAGCAGTGTCAAATTTTTCTAAGTGTTGGGACCCCTCGGGGTTAACGCCTTATAAACAAGTAGGAGTAAATATTTAGTTAAAATCATCCCAAATTTCCTAAGTGTAGATGTATGTCGGGGGCCAAGCCTCCTTAACCAACTAGCTCATTGCCTTTTAAACTTCTTCTCATATTTTTTTTTTTTACAAAAGAGAGGGTACCTGATAGCACCCCTTTAGGGCTTAAGCCATTTCTCCGAGCGTAGTGATTCCTTGTGGGGTGTCACCGGATACTCTCAAATGTTCCTTTAATATATTTATCTTATTCGGGAGGGGGTGTAGTTATACTTACTTGCTAAGGGAGCGATGCACTTTCCTCTACATGATTTAGTCTCTTTTTGTTGACTCGTGAGATCCTTCTTTGCCTTACATTTTTTTTAGCTAGGAAGTTGCTTGATTTTGAGACTCGGAGTCATCATCGTGATCAGCTAGTCTTGTAACCCGGGGCTGGTCTTGTAGCTTAAGTTGGAAAGTTGTGTCAGTCTTGTGAATCTGGGTCAATCTTGTGATCTGAGGGTTAGTCTTGTAACCCGGGGCTATTCTTGTAGCTTGTACCTATCTTGTGGCTTGGAGTCGATCTTGTGACTTGAGAGTTAGTCTTGTAACCCGGGGCTAGTCTTGTAGCCTGAGTTTGAAGGGTAGTCTTGTAACCCGAGGCTAGTCTTGTAGCCTAGGCACAATGGCCTGAAACTTTGTCGATCCTGCATAGTCAGATCATTTCAATAGTTAGAATGATAGCATCAACTTTATTGATAATACTTTCTCAAATGTTTTATATTCTAGGATCGTGGTAAGGGCTCCCCCTATATCGTCTCAAGGTGGTAGGTCCCGGGTCTATTGTAGCGTGTTACCCAGTGAAAATGGTAGTACTTGTCGTAGCTTTTCTTTTCTGGGGGGCACATATCCTCTGGGGCCAGTTGATGCTCGGGTCATCCCTGATATGGAGGAATACTTGTTCTACGGGTGCAGTAAGAGGGGTATAGTTTTGAAACCTACTTGGGGGGAGGTTGACTAGTGGCCTAATCCCGTGATTACTGCTCCCTTCTCCCACCTTGCTGACCCTATCTTCCCAAGGTGTTGGTTGCTGTTCCCTTTTTCTCTTATCGGGTTGTGAATTGGGCCCGGTGTCCCGTTCCTGCCTAACATTGAGGGTATCCTCAACATTCATGTGTTGTTGTGCCTTCACCACGAGGTTGGCTATACGGGTCGGGAGATTCTTGGAGAGAGAGAACAAGAATTTGGAGGGTAGCAACCCGACCATTAGAGTGGCAACAATCATCGTCTCATTGGCATCATCAACTTGCTATGTCTCTTTGTTAAATTGGGACATATAGTCCTATAAGGATTCCCCTTTGCTCTGCTTGATATTTAGGAGATAGGTTGGTGGCTTCCGTGCCTCTGACTGCCGATGAAATAGACGAAAAATTGTCCACTAAGTTTTATGAAATTTGATATGCTACTAGGCTTTAATTGACTAAACCAAACCTTGGCAAACCCCTTGATTGTAGTTGGGAGCGATCGACACATAAGTTCGTCAGGGGCTGCCTGGAGGTTCATGTGTGTCTTGTAGGCCTCCAAATGATCCAGGGGATCCTTGTCCCCGTCGAACATCTCCATTTGTGGCGGTTTAAATTTATCAGGGGGGGGTCGAGCCATAACCTCTGGGGTGAATGGGTGGTCCATCCTCTGGTTCAGCTTGTCGATGGTCGCAGGGGCCTTTCCTTTTCAGCCTTCCCTCATTGTCTCCATCTCCTTTCTCACATCTTCTATCTTTTCCTCCTAGGAGCCTGGGATGCAAGTCCTTTCTTCATGGTGACTTGCTTCTCGAAACTGGGAGGCTGAGATGCTTACAACTTCGTCATCATGTCCTTGGTCATGTCTTCGGGCTGGAGGGGGGTGAGACCTTGGCGGCCTTGTATCATCATCGCCTGGTGCGGTCCTCCGATCTCTCAGTTCTAGTATAATCTCTTAGTTTTGCTCCATCAACAATTACACATTTGCTGTCAGCTCCTGAATCTTCTGCTCAAGCACGTCTACCCTTGGGGTTTCGGGGCGTGCACCATTGGAGACAGAGGTTTCCAGTTCATCAAATCCATTAACTTGGTTGTGTTGAGCTGCTATCGATCTGATTTCGACCATGTGGACCTTAGGTTCTGTCGGAAATTGAATTTCCCACAGATGATGCCAACTGATGGTGTATCAATTTCACCATTTCCTTTATGCCAATCAAATGGTTCCACGTTTAACCTAGGTCCTTGACAGGGTGGGCTTTGCATATTAGAAATGAAAGAAGGTCAAGAAGCTAGCACCGACAGGGTGCCGATTTCTAGCTCTCTGACGATTAAGTTAGAAAAACAGGGGGGCTGTAGGAAGTAGAGCTCTCTTCCATTCGGGTTTTTGATGTCTCATTCCTGGAGGATGAATTGATACCCATATTTATAGGCTCGAGTAGTGGCGTATCAGGGTAAATCTCGCATATCACTTTCCTCCCACATTTTTGCATGTTGTTTTCCCCAACGTTCTCACGTAGCACTGTTGCCCACGTTCTTGGCTGCTCTCCCCCTGCCCTCTCTGTCCTTTTCTCAGAATTGGCATGTTTGTTGCAGAGAATATTCTATCAGAGTAACAGTTTTTTGGATCATGCTTATCCTTAGGTTGAGTTAGTCGGGGTTATCACATTCCACAGTTTGGGAGGTCTCCAAATCCTCGGGGGCCTCAGGGGTCCGAGTGGTCTTTTAGGATGTCGGGTACTTTGAGTGATGTCAGGGTTATTAGCAGGATGCTCGGGGTCAAGTACCGAGGGACGATTCCATCTTTTAGTTGAGGGTTTTGGTGTTTGGCGAGTCGGGGGGCCCAAGGCTGGCCCTACTCGGACCTTTTTGGGTAAGTCAATCTAGGGTCAGGGTTATGTTGGTTAGTCGGAACCGGGTAATAGGGCCCTCAATATAGTTTTCCCCATTAGTTCTCTTTACATTTTTTCGAATATTATTGGGTGCAAAGTGGACTCATGGCTTTTAAAATATTTGGGCCTTCCCTTTGTTGGGTCTCCTAGATTTTCGTCCTTCTAGCACCCGGTGGTGGAAAGGGTTCAAAATAAATTATCCTGTTGGAAGAAGTCTTATGTGTCCTTAGGAGGAAAAATTACTTCGATCAAAACAACTCTAGCTAATATACCTATTTACTATATGTCCCATTTCAAGATGCCTTGCGAGATTATTAATACCCTTGAGAAATGTCACTGAGATTTTTTATGGGATGGAAGTGGTGGAAAAAATGATCATTTGGTGAAAGGGGAGGATGCTTGTAAGCCAAAGGTGATAGGAGGTTTAGGAATGAGTCACTTGAAATAAAGGAATTTAGCCTTTTTAGGGAAATGGATATGACAGTTTTCTCTTGAGCCTGATAGCTTATGGCATTCCACTATTAGTAGAACTTTCAAAATGGATTCAAATGGTAGGGATCCTTTTTTTGTCTCTTCAAATTCTATGTCTCTTCTTTGGAGAAACATAATTTGTTTAGGCCCGTTAGTTCAACCCCATATTTGATTTGTCCTTGGTAATGGTAGGTCAATTAAATTTCAGAAAGATCTTTGGTGGGGGGACCAATGTTTATCACTAGCCTTTCCAAGATTATTTAGTCTTTCAACTCAAAAAGAGGCTTGATTTCATCTCAAAATTCCTCTTTAGGGGGTTCATGGAATTTGAGATTCCATAGGAACCTTTTCATGTGGGAAGAGGTTTCTCTTAGGACGTTTCTTTCATCCCTTGAAGAGTCCTATCTTGCACAATCCTTTCTGGATAAGAAAATTTGGACTCTTGGTCTGTCAGGATCTTTTTCTTCTAAGTCTTTGTTTCTCTCATTGATTAATGATTTTTCTCCATGTTGTATTTTTCCATTCTAGAAACTTTGGAAGCCTCCAGTCTCTCCTAGAGTCAAAGCTTTCTAAGGACAGTGGTGCTCAACTGAATTAATACTATGAACATCTTGCAACGAAGAAGATCTTACAAGGATTTATCCCCCCATTGGTGCCCTCTTTGTAAGGCTAATGGTGAATCAATGAATCATATTTTTATTCACTGTAGCTTTTCTAAAGGTATTTGGATGCATTTTATTGAGAAGATAAAGTTGAAGTGGGTAAGTCCAAATGACTTGATTGATCTTGCTGATCAATGGAATTATGAGATTCTTGGTCAAAGACAAAGGTTGTTTTGGGGATGCTTGCTTTATGGAATCATTTGGAGCATTTGGAAAGAAATAAATACTAGAATCTTTGAAGGTAAAGATATGGCCAACAATGTGATTATTGATGATATTGTTCAATAGGTGGGTGGTTGGGTTCTCATCACGAAGGATTTCAAAGATATCTCTCTTTTTTGCTTTGCAAGGGACTGGGTGACCTCCATTTCACTTGCTATTCCCAGGGTTTCGACCAAAATGACTTTATGGAAGCCTCTGGATCCAAGGGTTTGGAAGCTAAATTTTAATGGTTCTTCTAAAGGCAACCCAGGGTCGAGTGGTAATGGGGTGGTGATAAGAGATTCTGATGGTAAGATTGTGAGAGCCATTTGTGGTCCATTGGGAGATTGAGACTCCATAAAAGCTGAGCTTAGGGGGATTCTAATTGTCATTCGAGAGTAAAAAAAGATGGATGTTAAAGGTTGCATGATAGAAGGTGTTTCTTCCACAGTTGTGGGTTGGAGTTTGGGAATGGACTCTGGTCCATGAAAGCTTCTTAATTTGATCCACGAGGTAAGGGAGCTGAAAAATCTTCCAGGGTTTCCATCTCGCAAGTTCCAAGGTCTCGAAATGATTTAGCTGATAAGCTAGCTAACTTGGGGGTTGTCCTTTTGTCTCCTTTTATGGACAATGCATTGCCTTTTGATTGATAGCTCTTGCTCTTAGTTGTTTTTACATTGAGTTCCTTTGTTGTATTTTAGTTTTTGTTTTTCTTAATAAAGTTTGTTACTTGTCCCAAAAAAAAAAAAGAAAAAAAAAGAAAAAAAAAAAGAAAGAAAGAAAGAAGAAGAATATGACCTTCACTTTTTCCCACCAATTGTGTCATTCCACTTGTTGACAGGATCTTAACAGGTCATAAGGCGGTAAGAGAGGATCCTTTTTGCATTTCGTACCATTTTCTGCCACGTAGGAATAACGGAAATGGCAGGAGCTTAACAGGTCACTAGTAGACAGGACAAAATCATAGGGCTGAAAAACTGCACATGCATTTGCAATAAATGAAATGAACTCCACAGTTCCATTGGTGTCACTGTCTTTGCCTTCAGGATTTGGTATGACCCCTTACTGTGTGTCTAAGGTCAGCCCAGCATCAAAGACGGATACATCAGCATTAAAAAGTGAAAAACAACCCCTCGAAAGTGTAAATAACTTTTTCGGTGCTGATGTGTCAGAGCCTGATGCCAGACTGACCCTGGTTGCACAGTAGGGGTTGTACCAAATCCTTGCTGCTGTCTTTGTACAATTGAGTGTGTTATCTCTCCTTGAGGATTTGGTGTGACCCCTTAATCTGCCCTGCATTAGGGCGAACATATTAGCACCAAAAAATGATAATAACCCCTAAAAAGTGTAAATCACTTTTTCGGTGCTGATGTGTCTACCCCTGATACAGGGCAGACCTTAGGCGTTTTTTAAAGGGTCACACCAAATCCCAGCCAGTTCTTTCGTAGTATAAGTATCGTTTTCTTTTTGTTTTTCTTTTTGATAGTCCCTTGGGCCAGCTGGCTGCAGCAAACTAGGAGTGCAAGATATGCAATGCAGCAAGAGGAGCAGCTGTCGATGCACAATTGTGGACATAATACTGCTGAAATGGGCTCGAGCACATGACTTCTCTATAAGAGGGACATTGCCGCAGCTACCAGGGCTTGTTAGCCTAAAATGAAGCATATTGTAAAACATATTTGTAGTGCTTTATTTGCCAGCCAACTTCTTGAAAGCTGGATTTTGAGCCATGAATTCATTAGAACTGGGCAATTGGGCGGGTTGGGTTGGTTCGGTCAGAATAGTCAACCCGAAACCTATTATATATATTTAAAAGGCAGGTTGACACACCTCAACCCATACCCAACCTGCCATAACCCGTCTGACCCGCTCAACTTGTATAGACTAAAAAACCCCAATCCAAACATGCTAAAAATCGGGTGGATTGGTCGGTTGGGTCAGGAATTGCCAGCTCTAAAGTTAGTGACAACTATAATACCCACAGAAGTCTTAGTTAGATTAGGCATTAAATTAAAGAAAAAACTTAATTATTTTGTAATCATTTGCTAAGATGATGCAGACTACGGTTCAGAGCACTTACATGCCTACCTATGTTGAGGGTTTTGTTTGGAGAAAGTTTTTACATGCTTAGAATCCATGCTAGAATACAAATTTTGGTAGTGTTTTTTTAAGGGTTGCGATTCAATAAGTACCCTCATCAAATTGGTGTAGAAGGATGTTATTAACAAAAAAAAAAAAAAAAAAAGAAAAAGAAAAAGAAAAGGAAAATTGGTATAGAATGTTCATACGAAAAGAAAAGAAAAGAAAAAAAACTAGTGTAAAAGATTGTACCCCAAAACCACCACCTAACTATATAAAAAAAAAAAAAAAAAAAAAAAATTGAATTGGAAAGATCTTTCATTACAAAGAATAGAAATTAATAGAAAAAAATCAATAGAGTGAGATATGAGCATAGACCACAGGGGTGCAATAGACTAGACACTATAAGTTTCCTTATAGCCGAGCTTTACCAGGGCTGTTTATAGTGGTGTGTGATCTTATGTGAAAGAGTAAAGTGTACATATAGAAATTGGAAAAAGAATTTGTATATTATCAAAAAGAAACTTACAAAAGGAAGTCGAAAGCTTATAACAATGAAAATAAGAGAAAAACTTTCAAAGGTAGAGGAGGAAAAAAGAAATGCAAAAGAACTCCGAAAGCAAGAACACTCAAACTTACAACACACTCAAAGCAAAAGAGTAAATTACAGAGATCTAAAAAGACTAAGAATTTTTTGATGATTTGCAATGAGGAGAGGGCATCTTTATATAGATAGGGGCAGCA
This sequence comes from Platanus orientalis, assembly GCA_025762735.1. Classification (NCBI taxonomy): domain Eukaryota; kingdom Viridiplantae; phylum Streptophyta; class Magnoliopsida; order Proteales; family Platanaceae; genus Platanus; species Platanus orientalis. The sequence goes on from JAOXJP010002351.1 coordinate 29,735, forward strand.
GATTTCATCACGTCTTAAGTTTGTGGACTTCAACTAGGTTTAAGTCCGGAAGAGTCTAGAAAGATTCGTTTCAAAACAGCTTTTCACTATAGAGCCACAAGGAGCATCTTACTGTTCATTTTTACTGTTTGGTCATTTTTTCGTAATGGGAGGTTACTGTAGCACCGGTCACTATTCATGTACTATAGCAGATTTTTGTTGTTGTGATACTATAGCAGCGACTTATCTTTTGTTTTGTAACCTGCAAATTTATCCATTGAAAGTCAGTGATGTGTTCTGGATGAGGATAGAGTCGTTTACACCGATTTTTGAGATAGACTTTTAGACTAGAGCAACCACGTGTTTATGAACTGAAAAATGACAGCTTTTAGCTTGAGTTTAGAGAGTTTTTAGAAAGTTAATAGACTTTTAGTCTTAATTCTAAGGGATGAGTTCTTTTAGAGAATCATTGCCATGGTGAGAGACTAACCCTTTTAGGATTAGGAAGAGTCTGAGGGAACCCAAAATATGTAGTTTTTTTTTTTAATCTATCCTCTCTATCGCGGCCCTGAAGCATTGACCGACTAAAGTTGGAGAGACAGAAGTGGACATAGTTCATCATCAGATCCTGCCTGAGTAAAGAAGTCGTCATTATCATTCCCCAAAGAAACTGAACCAAAAGGAGAAGAGGAATGAGAAATGGAAGGTTGGTTTTGAAGGGGAGTAGGGGAATGTAATTCTTGGAGGACCTTTTGGAGAACCTTATTGATATATGCAAGTTCTCGAGAGAGAATATAAGCTTTTAGCTACTGAGCTTGGAGGCTCAAAATGTATGAGACATTTTCCCTTTGAATTAGAAGGCTGTTCTTTGGAAGAAGAGGATGCTTGTTGGGTAGTCGGACTTTTAGTCCCGGAGTTTGTGGGGGAATGGGAGGAAGAAGGGACAATGGCTCGAGCACCAATAACGTGCTTAAGGGGTTGCTTATCTCACCATTTTTGGTAGATCTATCTTTCGAGACAAGGAGGAGAAGAGACAATATCTATTTCATATTCCCATTTTATGATCCATGGGAGATTATGAGTTGCCATCATGAAAGCAGTTACAAGAGGTTTATCAATGAAGGTTATTTTGGCTTGGTATTCTGAATGAAGCAGAACTAGAAGAGGAGGAAAAATAGCCTATGTACATCTGAAGATGTCCCACTAATTGTGGAGCCAAATTGGGAAGGCCGAAGAAAAAGCATCGGCAAAGGAGAGCCAACAAGAGTGGTGTAATTTTTGATTTTGAAAAAATAGCATTTGCTCCCATGTTCGAACATAGTTAAAATAATTATACCAGGGTGACCCGGTATATGGCCTTTAAAGCCTTTTAGGCTTATGCAGAGAGAAGTTTTCTCATTTCCATTCTCTAGTAGAGATTGGTTTCAAAATTTTTATTTGAGAAAAGACATACTCAGAACTTTTATTATTGAGTCTGTGGGTAAACAAAGCACTGCCAGAATCTTTTAGAATTTGCTCATAGTATTTCCCATGGCGATCTGGAGCCGAGGGAATAAGATGTTCTCCTTGGTGGAGATATTTTCGAATTAGGTCATGAAGACCCATTTGTAGGTCAGATTGTTCCAAGGAAAAAACTAGAATAGTATATTTTTTCCTATATAGGGATGAATCCACCACCGAACCATTAGGAAAAATTGTTTTGTATGACTTTGAGTCATTGTCTTCAACTATCAACCTCTCTTTAGGTTGGTTACTTTGACTGTAATTATGCCTTTGAGACATGGTTAGAGAGTCCCTGCAAAAACTCACAAGAAAGAAAGTCAAGGAGAGAATTTGATTCTCCTTTAATAAATTCAATTTTAAAATCTTAAATCACAAGTATAGCTTGCCATCTTGCAAAAAATCTGTTTCGAAGCAAGATTCTTTACATCCTTTTCAAAGACGTTTTTTATGGAACAACAATCTATTCTTAACAAAAATTATTGGTTAATTAAATCATATTGAAACTTATTTACACATGAAACAATAACAAGAATTTCTTTTTTAATGGTTGAGTATTTTACCTATGTGAGATTCTATTGTTTCAAGGTAAAATGAACTAATTCCTCTTTGGAGTTTTTTACCTGTTTGAGGATGCCGCCATACCCTTTATCTGAGGCATCTATTTCAACAATTTTAAATAGGGTTGGATTTGCTAGATTTAAGTAGGGGAGATGTTTAATTTTTCTCTTGATTCTTTTTACGGCTTCAGTGTGACTTTTAGTCCATGTTGTAGGATTCTTCTTAAGTCTTTGAGTTAAGAGATCCCTGTCTTCAACAAGATTTTGATAGAAATATCCTATGTAGTTAATACATCCTAAGAATTTTTGTAACTGAGTTTTATCAGTTATTTTGTCGAGGAATTTTTCTCTGAAAAGCAAAACCGTTTTGATGGGTGTAATTGTTCCTTGATTTATGTGAAAACCTAGGAATTGAACAAATGTTTGGAAGAGTTTTATCTTCTTTTGAGAAATTACTAAGGTATTGAATTTAATGGATTTAAAGAAGGCTTCTAAGTGTTTCCAATGTTGATTAACATCCTTTGAGAATATTAACACATAATCTATGGAAACTAGGGTGAATGACATATAAGGGTTGATGACTTCATTCATTATCTTTTGAAATTCAGAAGGGGCATTTTTTAGCCTGAATGGCATGATAGTCCATTCATAGTGACCAAAGGGGCTAGCGAAGGCTGTTTTATACTTGTCCTCTGGGACTATTTAAACTTGCTAAAATCCTGACTTTAAGTCAATTTTGGGAAGACCTTTGAGTTGTAGACCTTGTTAAATAGGTATATTTTATTTGGAATGGGATGTCTAATCGATTATAAAACCTTGTTTAAGGGTTTGTAATTAATGACCAGATAAGGGACACCTCTTTTTAATTCAACTGCATTCTATAC
>JAOXJP010002352.1:0-18280 GCA_025762735.1 Platanus orientalis
ATTCTCCCCCTCCAATCATGTAAAAGAGATTTCTCCCTGCAAAAACCCTATTTTGAAGCTAGTTACAACTTTGTCTTTTATAAAAAACTAAAATTCCATCCATGTCCTACTCTAATAACTGGTGGAAAAACATAAAATAGACTAATAAACTCTCTACTAGCCATCTCTAAAACAAAACCAAATACTTGTTAAGATACTCCCATACTCCTTGCTCCTCTTCATGCATGGACTCCATCAAGGCCAAGTGTGGGCCCCACCTTACTCCCATGTCCTCTTCACTTATATAAAGGAAGAGATCACATGGCTTATGTTGTTTGCTGATGATGTAAGTTGATTGATGAGACTAGAGAGGGTATACTAGTTAGAACTTAGAACTATGGAGCTATACTTTAGAATCAAAAGGATTATCTGGGCCAAGACAGAATATACAGGCTACAGTTCTAGTTAAAATAGAAGTAGAAACAGGGAACAGTTAAGAATGATGGCCAAGAAGTACCCCAAGTTAACCATTTTCCTTATCTTGGTCTGTCGTCCATAAGGAGGGAAGGAATGAAAAAGATGTTGCTTATAGAATAGAGTTGGCTAGATAAAGCGGCGAGGTGCTTCTAGAGTGCTGTGCAATTGACGCATACTTTAAAAATTGAAGGACAAGTTTTATAAGATGGCTATAAGATCAACCATGCTTTATGGAAATAGATGCTGACAACCAAGAAACAACACACACTGTAACTGAGGCTAGGATGTTGAGATAAATCAGTGACAAGACTAGAAAGGATAGAAGCAGAAATGACTGCATTTTCTAGAACTCTCATGGGTAGCAACAATAGGTGACAGGATGATGGAAAGTCGTCTAAGATGGTTTGGTCATGTGCAACGAAGACCCATGACTCAATCAATAAGTAGTCAGTTACTTCACTTGTTAGCTACTCTTGGTTTTCTTGTTGGTTGTCTAATTTTCATGTTTGTCACTATGATGATTGTTTTTGATATTATTGTAGGTTATACAATTTGTAAAACGACATATAGGCGGATATACACCTCATCTAGCGGGAAATTCAGTTTATGTGGATTTTCTATTTTTGAAGGTAAGTTTGACATAATACTTGCCCTATATCCTCTTTGTTCCTTCAATTTCTTTTTGAAAGAATAACAGTTGTGCTTTGGATTGTTTTAATAATCTAATTTTTGTAATGAATCAATGAAAAATTTATTAAGGGAAGAGTATAAGAAGTACCTCAAACTCAAATGAAATTTAAGACAACCCAATTACAATGTGTATAAATCCATAATAGCAGTAGAGAGGCCCCAAAATACATATTGGATCCATGTATTCCATTCTTGGTAAACTCATCAGCTTGAGAGTTAGCTGTTCCTAGCCATTTATTGGAACAAGGTATTTAGCCTTGATGCAAATAGACTAGCCTCTCTTTTGTAGTGTGGGACTCCAAGGAGCTTCATCTGATCCCTGAAACCAATGTAATAATAGAAAAAGTCTCCCTTAACCACCAAACTAATTGAATGCTCCAGGAGATGGAGAATCTCAATCCATGTAGGGGAGCAAGAGTATCAGCTCTGTTGTATAGTTTTCCTCTCCAGCAGGCCTTGGGAATGCAAATTGCAATACTCGGAAGCTGTTCCTGAAGACTCTTCCAATGCTTGAAAGTCCTGGTTTCCTGGCGAGAGAACCCATCAAAATAGAGTTTATTGTTAACTGTGGGGGAGACCACACCCAGGACACCTCCAGGGAGAAAGGGCTTGATTTTTTTTTCACTGTGAACAAGTGTTCTTTTCACCATGACCTATGGGTTCCCTTTAATTCAACATGTAAAAGTGTGAAGGCTTTTTACATGAGGTTCACTATATTTACATGACACATCTGCACTATGTTTTTTACAATATAGAGGCTATCAGTATGCTTACCATTAAGCTTGGGAACCACTTGACTTGTTGGCTTTGAACACTACAATTCTTTATGCGTTAGCAATCTTAGAGAAGTTGGTCAAGCATCATTATATAAGTGATCTATGAAATTTCATGTTGTATCTGTTAATTAATTTGATCTCGCTTGTATAACTAGCATGAGTCAAATCTGGTTCAGACAAGATCAATTAACCAGCACCCAGTCATTAGAAAACTTCTGACCTTTGTAACCAGCAGATCTATAATCATCTAGCAATTCACAAATTCTGAGACCACCTAAAAAACTCACATTCGGACTCTTGACAATAGTAGATAGCACCTAAAAATGACAAAAACTTCCGTAACTATTTTAAGCTGTGAAACCTCTTGGGTACCATCTTTTGCATTGAATGGGAATAGTCTGTACAGATGAGGACAGCCTGATGGCTTCATTTATACCATCTAGAACCAAGAAACATTGAAGGAGGAGCAAGCCTTTGATATTAGATTGAAGAAATTGTCTTGAAATAGGAGAGAAAATTTAGGTTGGCACACCATTTAAGTTCATCCTTATACTCATGAGTCACCAAATTGAAAATTACCGAATCACCATTAAATGGAAGGCATAATATGTAAATAAGAACAAAAAATGGGAGGACTAAAATATCCTTATAACTTGAATTTACAGTTTTTAAATTATGGCACAATAAATGTTGAAACATCTCTTAGCAACACCATAGTTTTATGTATGATACTAGGAGCTCTCCATCATACACATGGTGCACATGAATCATCACAGGAAGAGGGAAACATAGGTATCATACATGTGCAAATTATTCATGTCTGTATTCTGGGCTACTCAAATTGATGGGCTATTGATGTTTGAATGTCTCTTAGCCCAAAATCCTCTCCAATCAGATGATGATTACTAAGAAAAGGAGTTGTCTATGATCAGTCGAACAAATCCTTCTATTGTATAAAAGAAGTGCTTAGGATTGGATGGTTTTGCGGTCATCCAATCAAGCAGATTTCTGTGCTATGGGGTCTCCTAGGTGGATCCATTAAATGGATGTCTGGGGTAATGACCATGCTGACCAGAGGTGTGGTAGAAAACCATTAGCATTCATATTATAAATATAATAAAGTAGGGATCCCATACTCCCACAGGTAAGCTTCTTCAGGGTGTCTGGCTCTGGAACACAGGAGGAAATTTTAAATTAGCTCCCTATCTTGGAAATTCTGCTTTTCTCATAGAGGCAGACAAGGCCAAATTTTAGGGACTTCATTTTGTTTAACTAACCAAGCAACAGTAATAAATTTTCTTTTTGACACAATCCTCAATTTGGAGCAATGGTAATGGCTTGGGCTGTCAGCGTTAAAACATGGATTCGAGTCTTGTGAGCAGCCACTTTGTGCAAAAAAGTCAAAGGTTAGGTCTGTCTCTGGTCCACCACCCGCAACCTGTAGTTACAGGACCAGCACTGGGTGATGACACCATTGTGTCCAAACACCGAGTAACTGCCCATATGATACTGCTTCTTCTATTTTATTTATCACTTGCTCGCTTAAGTTGTACTTGCTAACTTTTACCAACTGTTCTTTCTTGGCAGAAGTATATGCCAGATTTGGCTAGTCTTTTCTCTCATGTACTTGTTGATGTTAGCAGTGTTAAGGCTTTATGCATCCGCTGGTACCCAAGAGGTATCAATTCAACTTCTGTGCTTTGGTTGTTGAGACGTGATATTCCCAAAATCATCTTGAATTCTTTTGTGACATTGAGTTTCTTTTGAATACAGAATTGATTGGGTATCTTTTGAGCCACCATATCATGTAGCTTGCAGGTTCCTATGGTTGCAATGTTCAACTTTTGAATTTTGGGATGTATTGCAGTGTCATGATTTTTGTTGCTTACTGTGACATGGTTCAAATACTTCTAATTGTAGAACCTAAGGTTTCTGTTTCTGAACCGATGAACTCCCATATACTTTCCACACTATAACTTCATGTTTGCCTATAGAGAAGCCTCCAAGATGCCGGAGCATAGTATCTTTTTTCATGTACTGTTGATTAATAAGTGTTAGTTTTAAATAATAAAGTCAGCACATTTGATTGTTTAATGGAGACAAAATAAATGCCACTCTTTTATGAGAATTTAACACGATAAAATGCTGTTAGAATCTGTTTCGGCTCCAAATACCACTCTGTGAAGCACCTTTTTTTTATGCTTCAGTAGAATTGGTACATTACAAAGGTTTCACTTCTCAAAGCAATTAAACCTTGGTTGCGCCTATCTTGAACTCATCATACCCATTGTTTTAGGGTTCATTATGGTTTCTTCTGTTATTCCATCAATAAACTTTGGACTGTTCTTTATTCAGACTTTTATTCTCTTAACCATTGGGTTTATTTTCTTCAATATATTGTCATGTAATATATTTTTATGATTATCTTATGTCGATTGTAGAAAAGCATTTGAGTGCTCAGCTTTTCTCCTAAGAAACTGATTATAATTAGTATCATATGCTTTTCTGACAGATAACAAAAGAGCTCCTTCCAAGGAAAACAGGCATAGAGCCATGGATGACATCAAGGAAAGCATAAAGGAGCTAAAATACTACAAGGAGAACATATTCAAAGAATCCAAGTCTAAGAAGTAAGTAATTGATTATGGTGGTGGAGATGATTTCATTGTTAAACAGTTTCCCTACTAGTTGAAATGGCCAGGCCTTCCTCTTTAACCGCTATATATATGTGATTTGGTACTTGTTTCCTTTATACGTTGATTCAGATCATACAATCTTGATTGGTTTGGAAAACTTGTAGTTTTAGCTGGGATCTGTTGAATTGTGAGTCCCTTAACTGCACATATTTGTATAATCACTGTGATCCAATTAATGCCTCAGATTAATTATCATGTGCTTCAATTGAACACCTTATAGTCTAAAATCCAATTTTCTTTTTTGCAAGCAATGATATTTATAATCCCTTCCTTAAGTCTTTGATACGAAACTCGAAACAGTTCATGTTCAAATTTGTGGGCTCAAGGTACCTAATGTACCAATTTGACATGACATGAATTCAGGAGCTCTTGTTTAGGCCTTGTGGTTGGACTGAATCTTGTTTAGGTTGTCAAATTTTGAAATTCCTAAATCTCCACTCTCTCCTATGTAGGGGGATATTTGGGTATTTTAGGATTATTTATTTTTATTTGGTTGCAATTCTTTATGTGAGTAGTTTTATTTTGTTCAGGACTTTATTCTTGTTAGTGTGTTTTGGGGGATTTTTATTTATTATCAAGTTAGAATAGGTTTGTTTTGGAAAGTGAATGTCATATTTCCATTATTTTTCTTTAGGCCTTATTTTGGGGGGATTAAAACTTTATTTGGTTTGATTTGGTTTCATTAGAGGAAAGCTATTTAGTTATCTTTCTGATGAGTCCAAGATCGTACGAAATCCAATATGATTTGGGGAAGATGGGGCCAAAATGTTCCCTGTGTGTGTATGTGATGCGGCATGCATGTAGGATAGTGAGTGTGTGCACAGGAAATAGGAATAAAATTACTAAAATAATGAAGAAAAATAAACAAGATTCTTACTCGCAAGTCCACATGCTATTTTAGATAGTTCATAAATTAAGCTCAACATGCAATAAAGGAGTTAGGGCTTACAAAATAATAAAAAATTAAAGACCTAGCTAATATGCTTGATTATTGAGTTAAATTAAGGATGGAGAAAATTTAAACAAGGCCTAAACAAAATCATACTATAGCTAGAATTTCCCAAAAGTGCCAAATTAGGCCAAAATTAAGGAAAATATACAAAATAATTCCAGGAATGGTCTGAGAGGTATAAGGATGGAAATAATAATATATTTAGACAACCAGGATATTGTATTGGTGTTCTGTTTAGGCCAGGAAATAGTAAACTCAGGTCTAGACCATATGCCACAACATGCCAAAAATATTAACTGTTAGAATTTTGAAAAAAGTTAAAATTGAATAACCAGTACCTGGATTTGATGTAAAATAGCTCCTTAAGGCTCTTCTAGTGGATTGTGATCAATTTTCCAAGTCAAGGGGCCCAATTTTGGAGATTCCCAAAGTTTAAAAATTTTCAACATGCAGAAGTTGACAACACCTACCTTGGGAAACCCAGACGGGTTTAAAATTGAAGAAAGTTTTGGGAGGGAGGAAAGTTGTTGTAGGATCCTTCAGGTGTCTGAAACACCCTAAAAAAGCGAAACGAGTAAAGCCTTAGTCGTTTGAGTCTGGTAGCTGATCTCCTCCAAGCACTTTTCAGTCTGTTTTAGTGCTTGCTTATAGTTATTCGATATGAGTACTTCAAAGTTTTGAAATTTCAAACAGTGGGTCCCACCCAAACCTTGGGAGTATCTAAGTTCAAAACCCTGGAATGAGTCTAGGTCATGGTTGAACCTTCTTCCTCTTGCTCTTGGATGCAGTTGAAGAACCTAAAACCCTAGAATGGGTCTAGGTCTCCACCTAGTTTAACGTTGGTGGTAGAGACCACTCCCTCCCCTTGGGTTAAAGGTTCATCTTCCCCTTTCTTCTTTTAATTAATTTTTGTCTTGATTATTACTTGTGCCGAATCTGTAGAACTTACATAAGAGGGATCTCTAAAGCATCATTACCAAGTTCTGTTTGAAGATTAAATCACAAAATCACTATAAAGGCTGGATGACAGCTAATATACATTCCCCCTTACCCCAACGTGATGTTTGGAAGAAGCAAAGGCCATGAAGTACTCCTAGGCATGAAGATCAGCCAATTCCTATTTTGGGAGAACTCTTCTTAATCAATCACGATCTGACTTATGATTGGTTGGGGCCTTCTAAAACAGTACTAACACCATTACAATCCTATCCAAGCAGCAATAGCATCCTCAGAATCTGTTTTGAAGTAAGATATCCAAGTATTCATCAAATAGAGGCGTGAGACTTGGTTTTGAGCAGATTTAGGAGATTGGCTATTGCTCCTAACAGAAACAACCCACATCAGGTTTGAGTTATCTGGGAACAAACCCACATCTGTATGATCCTAGGAGAAGAGATTTCAAACCCAAATCTTCATTCGATCACAAGCCCCATCTCTTTGTATTCGTATGCAGGCGTGAACATATACAATAGGGATATTTGACAATTTTAGCCACCCTACTCCAACCAACAAGAATTGATTGAGGACCAATTGTGAGACTGAAAAGGGCACTTGGATGATTTGCACATAAGTGATTTTATCCCCAAAGTTGAGCTCCATTCCAAGCAATACCATCTGGAAAGTCATAAAGGCGTGAATAGGCTAAAAAAAGGGACTTCATGAAAATTGCTCCTAAGATCCCTACAATTTGGCTTTCGGACTTTGAACTCTCCTAGGGTGTGCTACACCCTTGGGCAATCCATCTTGGTAGGCCCCATTGTCGAAAAAAATATCTATGTAAAAAATATTTTTATTTTGGGCTGGCGGCACTTGCTGGAGGAGAGAAAATTTGGAAAAAAAAAACTAATTTTGGAGGCTTCAAAATTATTCTCTGGCATGAGATATCACTTGCAATCATCTCTAACATCATCAAGGGGGTCATCTGCAACATATTTCAGGTATTACTCTCATTTTTTGCTCTCTTTTCAAATTTTTGATAGTAGATGCTTTTGGCATGTTGTGGCATATGGCCTGGACTTGAGTTTATTACCTCCCGGCCTAAACAGAACCCCAATACAATATCCTGGTTGTCTAAATATATTATTAAACCCATCTCTAGATCTCTCAGATTATTCCTGACATTATTTGGCCTACTTCTTTGATTTTTGGGCTTAATTTAGGCATTTTTTTGGTTTAATCTACATTAGCCTCATTACTAAAATTTTGTATTTTCTTGATAATCCAAGCATGTTAATTAGGTCTTTATTTGTTTATTAATTTTTGTAAGCCATAATTCCTTTATTACATATGAACCTAATTTGAAGAATTGCTTGAATTAGCATGTGGATTTACGAGTAGGAATCTTGTTTATTTTTCTTTATTACTTTATCAATTTTATTCCTATCTCTTAAGCACACACTCACTATCCTACATGCATGTTGCATCACAAATTATCTTAGAAGTTGGATAAGTGTGTAACACTTCTTTTGAGTGTATTTTGGCTATACAAATTGTTCCCTCACCCAACTTACCACTTTTTGATTTTACTTTTGAATTCCGAGAGTTGGCTTTCTCAGTGTAGCTTGCTCTTGAGACTTGAGATCTTCAACAATGCTCAAGTCTCTTTTGGTTGGTCATTCCGGCTTTGAGTCCATCTTCTTGACGCTTTCCATGACTCTATTCTTGGACTTATAAAGATATACAATATTCACATAAAGTCCTACTACATGACCACTACATGGACACACTTTGTTTTGGAATGGACATTGACATTACAAAATTCTTAACATAGAATACCCAAAATATGCCTAATGATTGGCTCAAAGTTAGGACTGTTATAAAAAATATGATGGCTTCTTTCCTTAACCACCACCAACAAACTGAAGCAAGTTTCATAAGATTTCACCCCACAGTAAAATCCTTATACGTGCTTCTTTAGGGCCAATGAGAGTTATTTTAATGGTGGGGCCGTTGGGAAAAAGCTCCATCCCAGTAAAGATCTCTCTCTCTTTCTCTCTCTCTCTCTCTATCTTACTCTACCAAGGAGTTCACCAAGTTTTCTTCACATGATCTCTGTCCTGCACCTCAGAGAGTGCCCATGCAATTGGTGCTTAATACAGTCATTGATGGAGCTTCTTTGATTCTAGTCCAGGGCTCAAGCTGGTTGGATATTTTGTATGTTCACAAGAAGAGGGGTTTCGTCCCTGATATGCGTTCTGGGAGGCTTGCAACAGTTGAGTTACTGGCTCAAGTGAAGAGTAAGGCATCTCAGAAGGTCATTTGCAGCATTATATCTGGTACAGGGGTGTTGTTTGCGTATTCTGATTATGTGAAACCCAACCTGTTTGAATTGAAGAGGTGTAAAGGAGGAAAGAGTGCCTGGGCAGTCAGTAAAAGGCAACTGTCTCAGAAACTACCATTTGCCCATTCCATGGTTTTCGGTTCCAATTCTTCTCATTTGATGATAGCAGGTCATGATTGAAAGATATATGTGAGCATCCATCTAACTTGGTGAAAGGTCTATCTTTCTATTTAGCATTTCTTTTGACGACTGACTTAACAAGGAGGATTTTTGCGTAGGAGTTAGAAAAAAGCACTTCAACCAGATTAATGGTACATATGCACAGAGTAAGAACCCACCACTTAATGATGACCACCCACAAGATCTTCCTGATCAAAAGTCAATCTGATTATGTGATGGCAACCATTTGATTTGTAGACCTTTTCTTGACTGATCATCCAAAAGAATGCTATAGTTAGAATAGTTACAGTCAATCGATTTAGTTTATTTTTGACTTAGATCTTCTATACGGGCAAGTAGATTCCAATGCCTTGCATATGTTGCATACTCTGACAATTCTAGTTATAAATGGTATTTATCGCATATAATAACCTATAAACGGTATTCATGAAAAAGTTGTATTTATCACCTATTGATGACAGGAAGGCTATGGATTAGTCATATCTTTTTTTTTTTTGGGATAAATTGGATTAGTCGGCTCATTTGTTTAATTTCATTGAAGACTTCTGTGATAGTTCTTACTTCCTTACTTTGCTTCACATTTTTTTCTGGTGTGACAGGTAGTGGATGTGGGAAGCAGAGAATTGTTACACACCTTCACACCTTTCCATAAGGATGATGATGAAAAATTTCCACCTAGTGAGCTTCCCATAACTAGAATGTTTACCAATTCAGACGAGCAGTGGCTTGCTGCCATCAACTGCTTTGGAGATGTATGTCTTCAATCTGGAGATACATAGGTGGGGAATTTGACTTGATCCCCACTAGCATGTTTTCTCATTTCTGAACTTTAATGCCCACCCGCCATATGCTTTAAGTAATTTGAACCAAGTAAATGTAATAAAAAATGAACGGCTAAACTTATCATCTTTTTTTTGATGAATAATTAAACTTTATCATTTCAGATAAGCTTTGCCTTTGATTACAACTTGAGAGTACAATCTTAGTTGGTATAGTACATATGGATTGTTTTGTGACATGAACATCATAATTATAGTCATTGGAGAAGTGTGTTTATGTTGTGTGATACAAAAACTTGTGTCCAATTTATATCCTACATGCAGCTGAGCCTGGCGTTCTAAGTGTATCAAAGAGCTAAGGAAAAGGTGTTGTCTTGGGCTTGGTTTCGGTAGGGGGTGGGGAATGGAGGGGATGAGAATGTTTGTTAAGACCTGGTTGTTGCCATCGGGCTGAGGTAGCTCGTTGTGTTTAGTGAGGGATTCTTGACCTCCTTTGCTCTTTTTTGTTCTTGTTGTGGGGATTCCTCATCCCCCTTTTCCTGTTTCTTTTTTAATATATTGCTTTTTTCTCATTAAAAAAATCTAAAACTTACATGCAAGCCAGGCCATACAATTTGTTGGTCTCTATTTTATTGTTTATAGCCAAATACTGGCTGGAGAATCCTGATTTTTTGAGGTCTGGACTGGACCTTCCCTGTGATTAGTCAAATTATTGCTTAGCTGCTCTAGTCTTATTTTTGTTCATCAGCTGTTTTATTCGAGTTTATTTATTTTATTCAACAACAGAATTTTATTAAAGCAAAAAAGGTACAAAAGTTGGCTTTTTCCAAAATCTTTGGAGAGAGCTACAGGTGCTGAAAATACATAACTACATGGGTAAAATCTATCTCTTGTGCCCTGGACCTGGAGACCCCACCCTTGTCTAAGGAGGTAGCAATGTCATTGCCATTCTTGGTCTCTTTTGGAACAAGCTGTTCAATGTGGAAGCCAGGGCAATGGCCTCTCTGAAATAATTGGAAAATCGCCAATTGTAGGATGTCTTAGATCGAATCCACCCAATGATCAATGAAGAGTTCCACTCTATCAACAGGTTTGCATAGCTCCTTAGTGGTAAGATTCTTGGGAAAGTAACTCAGCTTTGATAGAGTCTCCCATGGTAGCAGGGTCCGAGTAAGCAAAGAAGATATTCCATGTCCAGACTCTATAGACTCCATTTATACTTTGGTTATACTTGAGGTATCCAAGTTTCCTATTGAGCACCCATCAAAATTTAACTTGAAAGTGCCCAGAACGAAAGGGGGGTTTGGGAGGGGGGGGGGGAGGGTTGGTAAATAAAAGATTGAGCACTGATACTCCAAACTCTTACAATTCTATTGATGTAGACTCCACTATACAGTTTGTCGTGGATGCTGATGGATGATTCTGATTGTGACAGGTGACAGGTCTATGACATCCAATGTTGTGTGGAGGTGTCATTAAAGATTCTTAATTTCTGTTATCCTACACAATCACGCAAAACAACCTTGAACAAATATCTTTACATGAACTTACCTCTCTATTCAAATTTCCAAGTGGGCACACATCTAGCATATCAGATGGTCTGATATAGGATATAGCGAGTTTTGATACCTAACCGATGTGGGGCAACCAAGACTTGTATATCTTGCTGTTGTTGGCCCAATTTAGGTTTGCGGAAGCTCAGGACAGATTAAGGTAAACCAAGAATCCACTAGAAACACACCCAAGTACTTGGAACTTCTAAAATAAATTTAGGGAATGAAAGAGGGGATCAATTAGGAGACCCTAGAACGAATTAAACAAGAAAAAAAATGAAAGAAATAGAAGAGAAAGGCTAGAAGGGCAATTCTGGAATTTTCAGGCCAGAATTGTGAAATGACCAAAGTACCCCTGATTGTGCATCATAAAAATATTCTCTTTCTCAGGTGGGTACTGAGGTCTGTAATAGGTCTATGTTTAAAATTTCAGCTCATTCTGATAAGATTTGATATATCAAACTATCAAATTTCAGACCTATGATGTTTCTTTAATGGTGATTCCAGAAACCAGTAGGGAATCTTTGATCATAAGCTAGCAGGGAAGAAGGGGAATCAAGGGGAGGTTGGGGGTTTGGAAGGAGACACCTAGGGGATAAAAACCCTTAAAGAAAAACAGAGAAAAGGGATTAATGGGGGGTGGGGTGATTTTCAAGATTTATGAACCCAAAATTTTATTCTGGAAGGACAGAAGGGGTCAACAATAGGGATTAGTAAAACATAGATTTATCACAGAAACTTAAAAGGATTTAATATAAGCAAGTGAAGGTTAGAATAATAATAAAACCCTAAGGGTTAAGAATCAAAATACCTTCATTAATTGTACCTGATGTGATCTAGAATAGGTCCAAGAAACTCACAGCTGTATGATATAATTCTGCAGGTTTCTGTTTTTAGTAATTGGAACTTCAGGTAATGATTATGTGCAGCACATATTAATGGAGAAGAAAGGAGACAAGATGAGGAGGAGCTGATGTTAGAAGAAGAAGAAGAAGAGGTAGAAGAAGATAGAAGATAGATAGGTGAGAATAGAAGAGGGGATAGAAGGGGAGAGGAAGAGGGGAGCCTGCTGCTACTACCCAAGGGAGAGAGAGGGATAAAAGAGGCCAAGCCCATGACAGCACAGTTGTCAAATTCAATTCATATTCAAAACTCTCCTATTTCAGTCATTGGATGCCTATTAAATAGGCTTACAATCTCAATAAGATAGACACTTGCCTAATTTAGAAATCTCTAAAAACCATTAACTTAAGACCCAAGTATTTCCTAAACTCTAGGACGTCTAAAACTGAAATTTACCTAAAATTTAAATTACTAAAAGACTTGGAAACGTAGGGATGTCGACCAGCTTGTAGTGGGGCCCATTCTGTTGACTTGGCAGCCCACTAAAAGGCAACATAGACTAGGCGAAGACCAGCCCAATGAAGTCCCATTTTAACCCTGGCTTTTAGCCTTATTACAAAAACATATCTTCTACTAAAAATCCTAAAAACCTATGGCACTATTGGCCTTATTACATTTGAATCCCACCCCTAAAAGACCCTATTTAAACCCACATAGAACATCAACTTAAATCTGGCGTTCGTGTGTGGGGGCACATAAAATAGTTTCTTAATGATGTCTGCATCATGGTCCTTACCGTCTCTTGGGGATTGCCAACATTCTCTAAAAAGAATGAAGAAGTGAACCATGCGAAGGCCACAAAATCATAATGGATTGACAATATTTGATTCTATGTCTGCCAATATATATATATATATATATATTATATGGATTTGAAGGAAACTAACTACTCCCTTTACCTGTGCCACAAAACTATGAAGAAGGATTTTGAAGAATAGTTGTCATAAGATTTCAAAGACCAAACTCTCTTCACAGTTTCAAAGACCAAACTGTGAAGAAGGATTTTTCCATGGACTCTTTTCAGGAGAAATCTATGCATGATCTAAAGATTTTATCAATGTGATGACATCTTGCATCTCTACCTCTCAGATCATCATGAAGACCTAAGTCCTAAGAGAGTCCATTAGATGATTGTTTGAGGCATTGAATGATCACCCTATACTTACACAATGTGAGAGTGAAGATGAGAGAATTTTGAACCAAGATTTTAATCCTATTTCTCTGTCCCGCCTTATACCTAATGATCTGAAGAAAGGTTGGATGAATATGGTTTATGGGTTTGGATAGAAATGGTTGACACTGGTGGCTAGGGAGTTCCATCCCATCACAATACATTTCCCTACTGACTGTATGCCATAGACTTTTGGCATTGTTTTGAAAATTGTCATAATCATTTCTTTATCATGGATACATTTAAATCATCAGTCTGCCAATTCCCAATCCATTCTCTTTTGTTGTTTTTTGTTTTCTGGTAAAATCCTCTTTTTTGTTTTGTAGGTCATTTTCTACTTATTAGAGGCCTTGAACACAAACATGAAGTAAATAGGCATGTTGGCATAAGTAAGTTTAATTTGGGTGATTCTTCCTGCCAAAGAGATGTAGACCTCTTTCTAGGTAGCTTGTGTCTTCCCAAATCTCTCTACCATAAGGTCCCAGACTCACTATACCTTGGGTTTCCATCCCCAAAGACATACTTAGGTAGCATAAAGGCCCATTCTTCCACCTCTTATTCAGGAATCTTAGCCAAGTTTCCCAGTTATTTCCCTTGTATGTTAATCCTGGCTATCTTGGCTTTATTAAAGTTGATTTTTAGGCCTGATACACTCTCAAAGCATTGTTTGATAGCTCTCAAGTTATCTTGTTTTCTCTTAAGCATCACTGAAGAAGAATGTGTCATCTACAGACTAAAGTTGAAACACCTTCACCCCTTCTCTACTCATTTGAAACCCCCCTATCAGACTATAACTCTCTGCCCTAGTAAGCAGTATGTCCATGAATTACTCATCCCCCTGTCAAAGTTCCCTGCCATTTGGGGAACCATTGACAATTATCTGAAGATGAACAGAGGATACAGATCATTGGGTTTATTTCTCTATTATTCCAAATCTTTCTTTTCCATTAATCGGTATAGGAATCTCCAGTTCAGTCTATCACATGCCTTCTCTAGACTTAATTTGCACACAATGCCCTTTGTAGGAGTTCTACTTGTTCCTACACATTAATTCATTATCAATATCTGATATTGCCCATCTTTAACAACTGGATTAGACCTATTTGAGCAAACAAACTCTAAACAAGGAAGGATAGTTGAATGCACACATTTGATGTTTACAAAAACTTCTGAAAGATCTGTAAAGTTGGTCGCTGTATGTGAGGAATTGATTTACCCACACAAAGACCCCCTTCCCCAAGTAGGAGTTATTATTCTTTCCACAGGTTAAAAGAATGTCCAAAAGGCCATATCCAAACTTCAGACTTCATGTTCGGAATCTGTACATGCCATCAACATGATCCAATAATCTCTACACCAGTATTAGTGGCTTCAATGCCTAAGGTGTCCACTGGTTGCCTCAAGGACTCCGTTACAGATGCCATTGTTCACTACAAAAAATAGTAGGTTTTGGTGTAGTGTCGATTTATAGGGATTTTTTAATGGATTGGACTGAAAGGATTAATCTTTAATAGGTTCATTTACTTCGCACACCACCACACCTTTCCAGGCACCCAAATACATCAGGAAGAGGGAGATCTGTAAGTCCCCTTTAGAGTTCTATTATTCTAATGGAAGTCTGAGGTTGAGCTTTGATGGAGCATCTAGAGGTAACCTTGTTGAAGTATATTAATTTGTGTATCTCCTAACACCTTAAGGTTTTGGGAGAGTTGGTTAATTCACTGTCAACATGGTATCAGAGCATGTTTGGTCGCAAGTTCAAATCTTGGGAGAAATATTTTCTTAGATAGTGTTGTGTGCGTGTGTATGCATTGTGTGGACTTGTGCCTAGGTCCCCAAGTGTGTTCCCAGGAGTGAATAATGTTCCTCTTGAAGGGGGGTGTTGAAGTATATTAATTTGTGTGTCTTCTAACACCTTAAGGTTTTGGGAGAATGGGTTAATTCACTGTTAACAAACTGATGAGGACATCAGGTCCAGGGGTACTTTTCAGATCCTACCAGAGACGTAGGAGAGCTGAACCATTGCTTTGGTTTTAGTAGGGGGTCCACATGTTCTATCGGGCCCAAGAGATTTTAGTTTCATGTTTATTATTTATTTTTAGTAGTTAGTAGTTGTTTATTTTATTTGCTACACTTTATTTTATGTCTCTTATAGGGGGATGCACATATTTGAGGGTATTTTTGCCTAGAATTGTCTGAAAGGGTTTTCTTGTCTTTTAATTGTTTGAGGGGTATATTTTGGGGTTTGGTTATTTGTTTAGGGGTATTATGGTTCAAGGGACCTTATTTTGTGTAAACCTGGCCGTGGGGTGCTCTTTATAAGCAACCCCACTCCTTCTTCTCATGTTATGCAATAAAAACTTGATTTTTTAAGCTGTCTCTTTCTCTCTTGTGTTCGGCTAGGAGGTAGAAAACCCTGCAAAGGGACTTGGTTCTTCTAAGTTTAACCATGGTGGTGGAGACTAATCACTTCCCTTTGGGTTAAAATGTTGTTCTTATCATTATTCTTCTCTATTTTGTTCTCTTTTCAATTTTCAGCAAGCTAGAAAATCTGTCAAATTTCAAGAAATTGGCTACCAAATCATAGGAAAGAGTTTTTGAAGTGGTTCGAAACATCTAGGGAGTGTACAAGTGCTGGGCGACACCTATGGAGTGGAGGACTGCGTAATATTTCAGTCCTAAGAGAACCACCAAGGATTCTCTTAGGTCTAGGTCTCACTTAGGCAATCTAGCTAATTTTTGGAGTTCGGCTACAACTCTTTTTCTCCCCTATTTTTCGGCTGGTTCATGAATGCTGTTGGCTGCTAGAGACATCAAAGCTTTCATTTACTGCATACTCCAAGTGTAATCCCTAATTTTTTGCTCTCTTCAAACCCCTTGTTTGAGTAGTGATTAGGTGGTTGGTGTGACATAATTGTGGACTGATAGAGCTCATTTTTTGGGTGTTCTTCAACACCTACAACCCCTATTTTGTGGCACTAATTAAACTCTAGCATGATCATCTTTGATCCCTCATTAAACCCCATGTTTTAGTTTCCCTACTTCCATTATTTGATAAACTGAAATTTCCCTGCATACCAAGTGTTTGTTAAAATTTCCATATTGCTTACTTGTTGGATTGTGTATTTAGATAGCACTTAGGGATTTCTTAACTCTTTAGAAATAATTTATTAACTCTCTAAAGTGTCTTAGTTTTGCCTCTTTATCATATTAATCACTTTTTAAATTATTTATATTATTTGGAACACTTTATTGAACACTTTTATGCACCAAAAATTTTTGGGCAACAAGTATGTTTTCTAGCTTCCTCTATTTTAGTTAGTTGTTTAGGCATATTAATTAGGTTCCATTTTTTTTTATTTACTTTGTTTACTCTAATTCCTTTATTGCACATCTATTGTAACTGGAAAACTACCTAGTTTGTTTGCTTTTGGTGTTAGTAGGAATCTAGGTTATAGTGTCACATTATTCATTTTATTTTATGCATAATCTCCTTTGGCACACACATCACCTACCTACATGCATGTTGCACCACAGACCCTGGTCCGGGAGGTTTTGGTTGTGTAATTCGTGATTCAAGGAGTCGAGTTATTTGGGTGATTTGTGGACCGATTGACCTTTGTGACTATCAAAGCAGAAACTTTAGGGTTGCTTATGGGGCTTCGGGAGCTTAAGAAATTGGGAGCTTATGGCAGCATAACGGAGGGAGATTGGGAGGTCAATGAAATCCAGAATATCTCTTATTGAGTAGGGAAGGATATAGGGGAGGGATCTTGGAAACTAGGGCACTTTGTCAATGAAATCCAGAACATCTCTTATTTGTTGGGCATTATATTGTTTCATGTCCCTAGAGTTCAGAATTCTTTGGCTGATAAATTGGCTAATTGGGGGTCTGGGAGGTTCTTTATTTATAGATAGTGAGTTGCCAGATGGTATAACTTAGTTGCATGTTTTGATTTGCTTGTTTGTCTTGCTTTCCTTGTTGCATTAGTATTTCTTGTTTTATCAATAAAATTGTTATTACAACAACCACAACAACAACAAGCAACCTTATTCCAACTATTTGGGGTCAGCTACATGAATCCTATTCTACCATTCCCCTTTATTTAGGACCATATCTACCGTTAAATTACAAGTTGCCATGTCCTTCCTTACTACTTCAACCTTGGTCAATTTTGGCCTCTTTTAGTCCTTTTAACACCTTCAACTTGCATCATCTCACTCCTCACTGGCACAGTCATTGGTCTTCGCTGCACATGACCAAACCATCTCAAACTCTCAATTGACGTTCCCTCATTTTATCACCTATTGGTGCTACACCTAAGCTCCCATGAATGGATTCATTCCTAACTCTATCATTTCTAGTCTTGCCACTCATCCATCTCAACATCTTCATTTTAGCCACGCTCCTTTTATGTATGTGTTGTTTGTTGGCTGCCCAACATTCTGCTCCATAAAGCATGGTTGGTCTTATATCTGTTTTATAAAATTTTCCCTTCAATTTTAGTGGTATTCGTTCATCACACAACACTCTAGAAGGACTTCTCCACTTCAACCATCTCGTTCTAATTCTATGAGAAACATCTACAATATCTCCCTCTTTATGCATTATTGAACCAAGAAAATGAAAATGGTCACTACAAGGTATCTCGTGTTTATCAATTCTAACTGCTCTCTCATTTCTACTCCTATTTTGGCTAAACTTGTATTTCATATATTCTATTTTAGTTCGGCTTATCCTAAAACCATTTGATTCTAAAACATCCCTCTATAGTTCTAACTTGGCATTTACCCCCTCTCTAGTCTCATCAATCAACACAACATCATCAGCAAATAGCATACAC
>JAOXJP010002363.1:0-18279 GCA_025762735.1 Platanus orientalis
CCCTTGAGGTACTCTCTCTCTCTCTCTCTCACACACACACACACACACACACACAAATAGACATAGAAAATCACCTCATGGATGAGATGTTTGTTCATAGATCATTTTCAAATGTCAAACGCTATGTCTGTCAAAAAAACACGGAAGAAAACAACTACATTGTTGAATTGAATATGAGGACAGTCAAGGCCGACCATAGATTTTGAATTTTTTTTTGTGGGGCTTAGAAGGGTACTTTATGCACTTTAGATTTTTTTTTTTATAATTTTTTTGATGAGTTGTGTACTTAAGATTTTCAACAAAAGTGGACTCACTCTCTTATACTTCTTATTAACTAAACTCCAGGAATCTGAGATTCAGGATCTAATTCATTTCTTAGATATCAACATGTATGAGAAGAAAGGAACTAAACAAAAAGAAGAAAAGAGAGAAGAAACAATAACAATAATCTCAGTTACTGTTAGTATTTTTTCCTTTTGAGTACAGACAAAATGAAAGAAACAAAGCCTAGATAGACACACCCTCTCTTTGCCATGTGAAGGGAAGCTGGCCAGCTTATAGTGGTCCATCAGCTCTTCCATCTCATACTCTCTACATGTGGTGGGTTTCAGGCTCAAGGGTTGCTGTTTTTTATTTATTTTTGATTGGTAATCTTAAATGAAAACAGGTTTTGAACCCAAGTCTGTGGTACAACACCCACAAACTTTACCCACTTAGCAAGCTAGTATCTTCAGTTGCTGTTTTAGGTGGCAAGGATGAGACTTTCTTGAACCGGTTACAAGGGGCATGCTTTCATTGTTTGAATAAAGTACTTTCACTGTACGTTACATCACATTACATCACATGGATTGGGTGAAACTTTGTTAAGGAGGATGTGTGAAAGAAAATGTTCTGTGATGAAAAATTGTCTGTAGTGTGTATAGTGAATGATAAGCTGACATGTATTGTGTTTGAGGGTTAATGACGTCTAAAAGAGTGCTCAAATGATAAAACCGGTGTTCAAAAAAGAGACATCAAATTCAAAAAACCATCATGTGTTAATCAATGCATGTTTATAGAGGTTTGTGTCAATACAGACGATAATTTTCATATATATATATATATAAAATTTTTAAAATACAAAATTGGCATATACTACTTGAATAGAGCTTTTAAACCACTTTAGTTGTTTTTATGAAAGTCGAAAAAATAAAGAAATATGTCACAAGTCACAAGTCACAAGTCACAAGTCACAAGTCTTTGGTCGGTCTGATTTTTAGGTACGGATATGATTGTGAGAATGATTATATATGGTAGAGGATAGGGAAAAACAAAAATATACTTAATGAGGCCGTATTTTGCCCTATCGAAATCAGAATTATTGTCCTTCTCTTTTCATGTTGCAGATTTAAGTGGATACATAGTACATATTTCTTTTTAAATTTGTACGTGAGGTCTACATTGGAAGTGAATGCGTGGTTAATGCTTCATGGCGGTCAAAATGACTCTCTCTCTCTCTCTCTCTGACTCACAGTGAGTGCGTGGTTGATGCTTCATGACAGTCAAATGAACCTCTCTCTCTCTCTCTCTCTCAGTGTTTGACTATTATCCCAAACAAAATTCCATCACCATTTTAGCAAGGACGAAGGTTGTGTTTGCTGATTTTCCACGCTATTACAACCTAAGCAGTGGGTACAATTACTATGGGATATACTTTAATGATTCTATTTAGTCCAATTAATAAAGGTTTGAACTTCTATTTCCATTATATTCGCTAGTATTCATTTAGCTAATCATGAATTAAACATTAATAGAGTTTACCACAAAAATAAAATAAAAATAAAAATGATGAAGGTTCAATAACTGCTTAGGGTCTTAGGGTCATTGCTTTGGTGCCCCATACCTGCTTGGGCTGTCAATGTGAAAACGAACAGGAATTTTGTGCACAAAAAAAAAAAAAAAAAAAAAAAAAAAAAAAAAAATACTCAAATGTTTGGCCTGTTCCTTCTCTCACGTAGTTTGTTATTATCCCTCCATGTCCTTCTCTAAATCCTGTCAACCCCTCCCTACATCCCATAATTTTGAGACTGGCATTAGATAATGACTTTTTTTTTAATTTTCATATATATATATATATATATATATATATATATATATAGAGAGAGAGAGAGAGAGAGAGAGAGAGAGAGAGGCACACAGAAAAAACACAGTAAAGTCTGAAACCTTTTCTTGTACACATGCAGAAACACACACTAGAACATTTATGGGTAAATTTAATGTTTATATAAAGAAATATTATTTAATTTGTTATAGCTATAGTTGGCAATGATTTTAGGGCTTCCTCTCTCCCACGGTAATCTATGGCTTTTATTATTAATATTAGTTTTTGTTAAGTTGATTTAATCGTGATTAGATGATTCTTTTCTGAATCACCATACATATTAGATTTAAGCAAATGTTCTCTGATAAAATTGCCTCGGTAGTGTATATGGTGAATTATTAACAAACATGTGTTGTTTTTGGGGGAAAAAGGGTCCAAAAAAGTGCAGTTGAAAAAGTGGGTGGTCACTAAAAGATCAAATTCAAAAACACATCATGTGTTAATCAATGGTGCGCCTTTAGAGGTCTGTCTCAAAACTGACAATCATGAGATAACTCAAACGATTACACACACACACAAAAAAAAGAAGAAGAAGATATGTTTGTACGTAGGCACTTGAAATTATTGTTTGACATTTGCTTTCAGAAATTTGTTCATACTTGATTAGGCAAGGACCACGGAAGACTAAGTAGGGCACATAAATGTATCCATGTACGTACGTACACACTTGAAATTAATTGATATGTGCATTAAACTGATTTGTTCATACTTGTAGGCATGGACCAATGGGAGACTAAGAAGTGTGGTACATAGAGCGGTGGTCAACAAACAGAAGAGCAGGTTATCCGCTGCGTATTTCCTTTGCCCAACAATTGATGCTATTATTGAGAGTCCTCCTCAGCTTACCGACCCAACGGCTAACCCAAAAAAATACCTGCCTTTCACATGGGGTGATTTCAGGAAGGAATTATTGGTTCAAAAGAGGGTGTTAGGGAAGACTGCAATCAAAAGATATCTCATATCTAATTGAAGAAAACTGGTTCTGCCAATGGTCCCAACCATCAACTTGCATGGAAATTCTGCAACACTGTTTGAATGTTAGCATTGCTATATTAATCTTCCTCTAGGTTTCTAATTAAAAAATATGTGATCTTTGTTTATGTTACTTGTCTAAGAGTCGTGAAAATAATGTAACAAACACTGGTACCATAAGGTTTCATACTCAAATACATGGTTGTATGGTTTCTCTTCACATGGTTGGGTTTGTTTGTTTGTTTTTAACATATTTAATTACATACTTTAATTATCCTAAGCATGGTTATATAGGTCGATCCTCGACTAATAGAATGTTTTAGGCCTTGTTTGCACTTTTACATTGGATTTATACATGCTTTCTGATTCTGTTTCTATTGTTTTTTGCCAGATGTTGCGGTTAACCAGTGTACATCAGGCATCTTAATTAATTGTATAATTGGTTCTCAAATTGTGACTTTTACCTAACTAGTTGGGTTTCTAGTGACCATAGGATGTGTTTGTATCATGGTCCTCAAATTGTGACTTTATGTGATCTATTTTCTGGACTAATAGATGGCACAGAGGGAGATCTGTCTCATAAGAAGAATCCTCTGAAAAGTTCATCACACAAAAAGGAAAAAAAATCTGAGAACCGTCCATGGGTTAGCCTTTTTGGCTTTACTTGTGGTAATAGGGTTGAACTCGATTTGTTTTCACTTAAGCTTGTCAATGGTCGAAAAGAGGCGATGTGATCAGAAGAGAAAATCAAAGAGGATCAGAGTAGGTGAGAAGTGGCCTTATGGGTTGGGTACGTTCAAGGTCTTCGTCCACCTTTTCATGCTGTGGGACGCTTTAACCAAGCTAGCTAGATGGAAGTCATTTGAGAGTGAGACTTTTCTTTAGTATAGGTCGGTTTGTTCTTGAGAAGCATGAACAAGATTGTTGTTAGTAAGATGATATTATGTTCTCTAGAGTGGTGAAGTGGTAGTTGCCATCACAATTGGTTGAAAGGAATATCTCTCAAAGTTCTCTTCCATTTCGGGCCTGGAGATGGAGATCCATGTCAAGAAGTCCAAGTTGTTTTTCCCAAAGTCATCTTATAATAAAGATTTGCTGGGTCATGGCTATGACAGTTGTTCGAGGAGGTTTATTGGCTAATCCAAAATTGTAATGTTATTGCGTGTTGAGAGATTTTTGGTCATTTTCTACTGTGGGCCCTACTTGCACATTGATTTGGATGACAAACATTACTTTTCTATCACTCTTTTTCCACCTCATCCTTTCTATTCCTTGTCGCTGGCACTGATATTTCCATTTTCTCATGAATTCCCATAAGGATTTTATTAAGAAGTGAATTAACCAACTCACCCAATACCTTCAAGTATTAGCTAGCTAGGAGAGGTATAAGTGAATAAAATACTTATTATATTTCGATATTCCGCAATTGCATTGTAACATTCTGTCCTATATATGACATTCACACCTTAATTTTCAATTGACAAAATTATTGTCAAAAACTAGAATCTTTTCCAAATCACAGCTCTCAGATGCCAGCAATGAATTGGACATGTACTTTTTTCTACTTCCATTCATGGCAAAAAAAATAGTATCGTGGAAAATATCTTCAGAAAATTTTCATTTTCTATTGTTTACTTTTTTCATGTACTATCTTCTTTTCTTTTCAATGTACTCACATCCTAATTTAAAATTCAAATTCTTATGAAAATCAACATCTCATTAAAACCATCATCACTTATTACATTGGTTCCTTTCTTTAGCTCGTAATGTTTCTTTCTACCCTATTTTATGTAAGTTTTATTCTTAAATTAAGAAGTTGTTATCTTCTCTCTTCTTCTTTGTTTTGTATTTTGTTGTTCTTTACATTCTTTAGTAGCGAGTCCTGGGCTAATACATGGCCATATTCACTGTTTGAGAAGTAATTTGTTCCACCTTTGCGATTATTGTTTTTCCCAAGATGGTATTGAGGCTACAAAGGTGGTTGTGAAACTATCTTGACTTCCTTGGTGAAGAAGAACAATTGATCTCTTGAATATGAATTTAGGTGAAAGGTTTCATAGTGTTCGTTTTGATTTGCTTTATAAATCCAACTACAAGATTTGGAAAACATGTAAGGTGTGTACCTTCTTGGAGAAGACTTATGAGATGTTGTTGATGGAGATGGTAAGGTTGCTCCTTCAAATATTCTTGAGAATGTTAATGCTTTAAAGAAATGGTAGATGATAAATGCAAATGGGAAGTTTATCCTGAAGAGATCTAGTTCTCATCAGTTATCTAATCATATCATGAGCTATAAATCAGCTTCTAATATTTGAACTACTCTTGATGGGTTGTTCAATAAAAATGACATGGTTTGGATGCAATTATTAGAGAATGAGTTGGCAATTCAACTTACAGTGATGTATTTATAATTTAAATTCTTATTGAAGATAAAAGAAATTTGGGTTTAGTGATATCTCTTTTAGATTTTGAAGAACCTATCACGAATGTAGTAACATATCATTTGTGGCGTAAAAAGGAAGTATATTTATTATGTCACATATATTCAAGAGTAGGATACTCAACCATCCTCACCCTATTAAGAAGTTTGAGAATCTTCTTGCTTCGTCCTTTATTTTTTTATTTTTATGACTTGATAAAAGGCTGGATATTCAATTTACAGGAATGATGGAGAGTTTTCAAGTTAAAAGAAGAACTATAATACAGAGTAACAAAATGTTCAATGTTCAATGTTCAAATAATATTGAAAAATTTAATGATAGGGATGTTAAAACATCATGATTCGTTATGCACTGAATCACTTCCTTAGTGATTCGGTCTCAACGACTTGGTCTATTGATTTCAAATAATTTGTTAGTTTGTTATTCTAATGCCCCCGAATCACCCCCTTATAGGTAGCTCAGGTCGCTACTTCGATCTTGTTATAATACCATAAACATCCATGCATTTTTATCACAATCTTATATTAAAATTTGATCAATAACATGCAGAAGCGTAAACCATTAACACTAACTCATGTCCTATCAAGACATAGCCCATCATCCAATCCATAACACATGTTTCAAAAACCTTAACCTCTAGTGAAAGCATTAATTACTTACATTTGATATCCACAAACATTTCATTCAAAGTAATAAAGTGCAACGGAAATGTAACTCTACCCAACTACTCAATGTAAGGTGATTATAAACATGATAAACAGAGTGCCCACAATCACATGATATCTATAAGTCTACAATAATGGTCTTAAATCCTATTACATTTAATCTATAAATTACATTTTCCAAGTAAAGTTTCAATAGAAAATGTAATAAGAAAACATCTCTTTAATCGGATCCGTTATCACCCAACAACGATCCGATCACTCTACTAATTTGTCTAAACTTATGTCACTTGGGGTGAACTTGATAGGCTCAACAAGTATAAATGCAAACCAATTCTAAAAGATAAAGACAAATCTTGCACATAGGCTTCTCTTACGTAACAATAACATGAGTAGCAAAATGAACTCAACAATAGGAAGCAATAACATATGAATCCATGGGTACATTTGAATAAACAACATAGACATAATCAATGCCATGAATAATAAATGAGTACATGCCACAAGTGATGATAAGTATAACATCATTCATTTCCAGAGTTAGTCAATAACATTTTTCATGATCATTTTTATACTTTTTTCTATAGTTAGCTCACTTATTATTAGGTTCCAAATAAATCAAATTACATGGTTTATTTACATGACTTAATCAAATGTCATGTTCTTTGTCAATAGATTTCTAAGATTCGATCATTAACTTCCATTGTAGAGACCTAGTGGGAAGTCCCGAAACTAATATTCAAAGGTTCAATGGTTCAATGATTTAATGGTTCAATGATATAATGATTCAATGGTTCAATAATTTAATGATTCAATGGTTCAATGATTCAATGATTCAATGTTTCAATGGTTCAATGTTTAATAAAGTTCTTCCCTATTTTGATCCAAGGTTAGACCCCTTCCTTGTTTAGACCCAAGGTTAAGTCCATTCATTGTTTAGACCCAAGGTTAAGTCATCAAAGTATAAATTCTGCTCTATTTCGACCTAAAGCTAGGTCCCTCCCTTGTTTAGACCCAAATGTTAAGTCATTTCTTTGTTTAGAACCAAGGTTAAGTCCTTTCCTCATTTTAGATCCGAAGTTAAGGTCATCGAATTCTGTTCACAGGTTCAATAGTTCAATAAGACCCAAAGAGGGTTCAATAAAGCCAAATAAGGGTTCGATAGTTCAATGGTTCGATAATGTTTCAAAGTTCAATAAACAATATGGGCATACCAAAAGGATATCAATGGCCAATAAGTGTTCTTATGACATCTAAAAGAAAGATTCAAGGTTCAATGAGTTTCGATCATGATACTTTCATATTTCACATTCAATTATTCATAATTCATTCAAATAAGTCGTATGTGATCATTAATTCAAATAGATTTCAATCATTCATGATTCTTTTGACCTTTCATAGCATGAGATCTTAGCTTATTCAAAGGGTTCAGTCATACCAATCTTTGGTTCACATTTCATAGTTGATATGTAGAAAATCAATGTTTTCATCATTTTTTATTTCGGTCAAAGGTACTCTCTCATGTCAATTTCATATTAGTTCAATAAAATTCAGATTCTTAATGGTAGATAATGAGATTCACCTTAACTAATCATGTTTGTTTCATAACAATCAATTTTATAGAGATTCTCATCATTTCGATTTTAGATCTATGTCAAATACATGTCTAACATATGGGTTTCAATGAAAAATTCATAGATCTATCAATAAGGAGTAGCAATAAGATCAAAACATACTTAAATTCAATATTCATAGTGATTCACATGAGTTTTCAGTAGAAAATAGGTATTCCATAAGGGACTTTTTGTCATAAGTGATGAAAATATCATCCAATCCACATAGAGTTTACTCACAAACATGGTATGCATTAAGGTAGAGCAAGGCTCTCATGGTTTCTAAGTTAAAAGAATTCCAACAGTGGGTTTCATCATCAAATCATAAGGATCTAAAAGAAACAATGAAGAAAATAACATTAGTTTGCAAGAGTACTTACTATTTCTCTAAAACCTAGTTTCCTTCTTTAAGCTCCTTATTCCTTAAACACTTTCTTTCCCTTGCCTTTATCCTCTATAAAATGATGTAAAACTAGTGTAGATTGGATAAACCATGAAAATCTAAGAAGAAAATGAGCTATCTTTAAAGATTTCTAGAGTTGGGAGTGAAACTTACCCAATTTGGGGAAGAACTCCCACGCTTAGCTCCTAAACCCTTTAAAACTCTCTAATTATTTCCCTCTTAGTGTAAATGAGGTCATTAGGATTTCTTTATCTTATTTAAAGGGTTTTGGGTCAAGTTTGGAGGGTCTCACACTCCCCAAAATGAAGAAAAATCTAATAAGCTTAAAAAAAATTGTAAACTGGGTCGATTCAGATTGATCCATAGGTGTTGGATTGATCATGGATTGATCTAAAGGGGTATCGGATCGATCCACATGGATGCTAGATCAATCCGGCACTATTCTATGAAGATTTTATAAATCTCTGAGATCCCAGATTGATCTGGATAGTGGTCAAATCAATCCGCTAAGTGCGGATCCATCCCGATGCCATTTTTTTAGGTTTGATCCTTTCGCACTAAAATGGACATAACTTTCTCTAGAAAACTCAAAATTGATCTATGTTTATTGTGTTAGAAACTATACTTCAAGACATTTCCAACAAGGTATATATAACCCTCTGATTCCCTCGGAATTGGTGTCAATGGGCACAGGAAGTGATCCCAAATTTGTAGGTCTATCAGTAGTGACTCATTGTGGGAGAATTATTATAACTTTTCCTAAGGGATTCATAATCACACAAAGTTTAATGGATTGAAAATTAGACGCATTGATCTTTCTAGGGATATATGGTTTGTATTCTAATTCACTCGGAATTGGTGTCGGTGGACCCGTAAAGTTATCTTAAATGCGAATTCAAGATAACTTTTGAACTTGATAGGTTCGAGGCCCAACTTGGGTTTTACACTTCTAACTTCATCCAATGGGTTTCTAAACCATTATATAGTCTGTTTAAACATGTGAAGGGACAAATTTTACCCTTATAGGAGTAAAATTACAAATTTACCCTTTTAATACAGAGTGGGGCATTACAGCAACATAAAATTATTGGCTACAACCCCTCTTTACTGGATCCTTGAAAGATTAGATTCTTTGAATTTTTGTCCTAAATGAAAAAATTTGATGCATCAAATGATAAGATGCAATCATTATCTTTTTTAAATTGCTAAACTTACAGTAAGTTTGTTGACATGGAAGGTACATGAAGATTCTTTTTTAACTTGAAATCATAGTTATTAAAATTAGACCACTTGGCCAGTTTAACCGATAACCTAGAGACCTAGACTGGTTGTAGATCATTTGTGTAATAAACCCCATCAAATCTAGTCAAACCCAATGGATTTTTATCAAAACTATCCAACCCGGTTTATTGTACCAATAAATTGACATCTCGACACCTCAACCTCTTTTTAACTTTCTAAACTTTATTCATTTTTATCGTGCATATTTATGTATGCCTTGTAACACCCTACACATGTTTTGCATACATTTAGTAGGAGTTAAATGCACATTCAACAACTTGTTATTTAGAGTAACATTAGAGATAAACTTGTATAAATTTTGTGAGAATCAATTTGCAAATTATACAGCATTAGAAATCTTTAAGAGACTACTTTACAACGTAACAAACGACGAACAATTTTGAATTTCCTATAGAAAGTTATGATTGTTTTCCTACAAAGTGTCTATGCTGATAAACCAATAGATTTGGAGTAAATTTATAGGTAAATCTGTAGTAAGTCTATATGAATCACCCTACAAACCATGTATCATTAGAAAACTTCAGAAGTCTACTTTCCAACACAACAAATGATGAGTAAATCGAAATTCTCTTGAGAAAGTTATGAACATTTTAGTCCAAAGTATCATACTTGAAAAATATGGAAATTCTGGGAGTTTCAAGCACTCGACTTTGGAAATTAGACTATGCAAGTCCGAGCTCTCAAAGGGTTTATTGGAGCACTCGAAGATGCCATTTTGAGTGCTCAAATGTGTCTTGGGGCACTTGAATTGGGATGAAAAGGCATTTCACGAATTGAAATTTTCCATTTTGACTTAGGGAAGGTTTTTACTTCACTTAGGAATCTTGTAGGGTCTATTTAAGCAATAGAACTTAATCTAATTAGACATGTAAACCTTAAGAATGAAGGAATGAGAAATAACAAGAGATAAAGCAAAGTTTTGAATGATTTCTTGGGGATTTTTGGTGAAGTACATAAAACTTAAGAATGATCTTCAATTTCAATCAAACAAGTTAATACATTATGCACTGTTTTTGAATTCTATTATGTTCTTAGAAAGCCTTGATTAATGTTATGTAAGAAAACATACACGTTATACATTGTTTTTCATTCTCTTAGGTTCTTAGAACATGAAGAATCAAGATTTGTAAGTTAACATGAATACCGTATTTTGTTTATTTATTTATTTATAGGCTCTTATAAAGATTTGAATCTTGTTTTGCAAAGAACCACGTAATTTGCACTCTGTTTTTTAAATATTGAGGTTTCTAATTCGATTTTTAAAAGGATTTTTTCATGAGATTGATTTAAAGCAATTCAAGTTTTGATTGTTTTCAAAAGAAAAGTGTATTCCTATGTTTACTTGATGCTTTAGTTTTAAAGGATGGGATTTTCCAGTAAGCTTTATTTCAAAATAGCATTAAAAAAAAGGATTTATTTAATTTTAAATGTTATATTGAATCATTTTGTCTTGAAATTAGCAACCTTTTTTTTGTGAAAGAAATCTCCTTAGTTATGTGCTTAGGAGGGTTAAACATCTCTTACTTGAAAAGTGTTTTGAAATCAATTATGTTTCAAGGTAATATGTTATGAGTTCTATAATTTTTTAGAGAAATAGTAATGAAATAATGTTTACCTGTTATGGGTTACCCTTTATCATTAAGGGGAATATCTCGCCAGGTATATAGTGTGAATTATTGGCTTTCTCACCAAGGATTAAACTAGTGAATTGATCCCTTGCTATTAGTACTCTCCTCTCATCGGAGTATAGGTGTGAATCATATTAGCCCTTCTCACTAGGGATTAAATGGTGTGAATTATATTGGCCCTTCTCATTGGGGATTAAAATGGTGTGCATTGTATTGGCTTTGATTTTAAATTTATATGTTTTGTTCAATTTTAGTTTCGTTATCGATTTCTTATCTGTTTTATTCTGTTATGGACTAGTTTCATGTATCTAATTCAATTTTGTTAATTGTTTTCAGCTTAGTATCATTTTTTGCTTTCAAAGAATGTTTAGAATTGTATAATTCCATATTTTGCTAAACAGCATGCAATTGTCAGTTTAGTATTTCTATATTTGTGCTTGACTTAACCCATATTCCTGTATAGTTTATATGTTTTATTATTGAGCTTATCAAGTTTACCCTGAATTGGCAATGTTTTTATGATGAAGAGACATGATAAATAAACAATGTTGCGTTTGTTAGCTACAGGGAATGTGGTATTGGAGTTTATTTATTTTTGGTTTTAATGATTTAAGACATTTTATATTTAGTTTAGTATTTGTTCAGGTTTGCGACAGTTTTATTCCAACAGATGGATTAGTTTATCTTATTTCATGGGTTGTAATATATTAGTTGGATTTCAGTTATTTGTAGATTATTATTTACTTATCAATTTATTTATGTTAAATGTCGGGCTATGAACTATGGATTATGGACTTTGCTTAGCATGCTAAACTATATGTTTAATGAGAATGGAATGTCAGACTTATACGAATGAAATGGTTTATGATTATGTTTGATTCCACTATGTATGTACGAATGTAAAGGCCAACGAAAAAAATTATATGCAAATTAAAAAGTACTAGATTAAAAATAGAATGGAATAATGTCACATATCAAAATTCATAGTCCTACAAGTATGGGTTTAAGGGAGTGAAATGCCTTTTTGTATATTTATAAAAAAATTAAGAATACTTGATATAAATTTGTTATATAATTTTTCTAACTTATTTTCTTATTTTTATTTTTTAAAATATTTTTAATTGACTACTATGTGGTTCGACTAATGACTCACTGATTGACTCGGTGACCCAAGTTCTTAGTTGGGTCAATGTCCGATCTAGGTTTAATAACTATGCTTGAAATTATGAGAATGAGTTTTGAGAGTACCAAAGCCTATGTTTTGCACAAATAGGGATTGAGCATTAACAACTATTGGTAAATTAGAGGGGATCGTATATGTTTGAAGGCATGGTATGGTGGTCGCTTTCTTTAAAACTTTAATCCTCCCCTCTTGGTACAATAGGGTTCAGATGATTAAGCTTCTATGATACAATTGAACCGCAATAATTTACCTGTGCCTTTTTTGCACTTACGTAGTATGGCTAACACCACTTCACAAAATGCTCTAAGAGAGGGAGAATAAACTCAAACCCAATACATAATGCTTCAAGTTACACAACTCATAAGAATCACCTTTATTCAAAACCAAAACCAAATCAAATCATATTGTGTGTGAGAGCTTTCTAAAGCTTGCTTATCTTACGAATGACCACAACACTCCAGCATGTAGAATTTTATATATATAGAAATTTTATTTTTCTTAGTAAAGAAAATAAATCACTAATGAACCATCATTGATGGACGTTGCACATGATATGATCAATTCGACTCAAGTTCCGACGCTAATAGAAGTTGCTTACTCTCCTAATAGTGAAGGAAAAGGATAGGGTTATTTTTGTAATAATAGTGGGTGAGTCTCATGAGATCTATGCCGGCCATCAGAATCAAATGGAGGTCGAAGGACCATTCTTGAATGATTTTTTATTCAAAAAGTTGTAACTTATAATGATTAAATAACATTTTAAATCTCAAAATCGTTTTACAACGACTATTGAATCTTTAACCGTTATAATGGTCCAAGTAATAAAATAATATTTTCTTATGTTAAATGCATTTACATGCAACGGTCCACATTCAATATAACATTTAAAAGGTTTTGAAGCTTCTAACACATATAACATATCTGTCAATAAAATATTGGATATTTTCTGCAATAAGTGAAAGTAATGACTCACGTACTAAATATTATTTTGAAATTAAAAATACTAATAACACCAGCTGCTATGGCTAGACCAATATAAGGACTCTGTAAAGAGATAACTAATGTAAAGAGATAACTAAGATATCAGGTGCGTTATGATTACTTGCACCCGTGTCAAGATACCACGTAGGATCAGGACTTGTTTAAGAGATATCAACCAAGGCTGTTGTAGGTACATGTGTTGTATTTGCTTTAGACTTTTGAAATTTGGGATCAAGCCTATGATAGCAATCAAGTGTTGAATGTCTAGGCTTGCCACAAATTTGACAATAAAAACGTGGATGCTGTGTCTGCCAATACCAAGATCTTCCTTTACTTAAAGATTTAGAATTGAATACTAATTATGGAGCATCTAGACCTGGTTGGTTGAGTCAATTAACTAGGCGAACCCCCCGGTCCGTTTGCGGTCTCATCCAGCTCGTTCAACAACCCATTATAGGTTCAAATACCAGGTCTCGATGGCTGACCGACCCGTCAGAGAGTTGGATTGCCGACTGACCTGTCAGAGAAGTGGATTACCGACCGACCCTCATT
The DNA here is from genome assembly GCA_025762735.1 of Platanus orientalis. Taxonomy (NCBI): domain Eukaryota; kingdom Viridiplantae; phylum Streptophyta; class Magnoliopsida; order Proteales; family Platanaceae; genus Platanus; species Platanus orientalis. Next base: position 13,878 of record JAOXJP010002363.1, read on the forward strand.
GTCGTTCGATAGACTCCTTGATATAGATGACCAAGGGATGACAACCTATTACTTTCGAGACAATGGACGAATGATGATACCCGAGCGGACTGCGAGTAAGACAAAATCGGTTATGGGATGCAGAATATTATAAGGCAACGACCAACCCGACACTGACACATGTACCACTCCACCTTCTTGTAACCAACTCAAAGAATATTCGAGTAAAAAGAGAAGAAACACGATAAAAGAGTCTCGAAACCCCTAAAGACGTGGTAAGGACTGGAAAACTCATAAAATTATCCTCTTTTTTCACTCTGAGAAGTGATTGATTGTACCTGTCTCGTCTTCAGGGGTTTCAAGACTTTTTATCGTGTTTCTTCTCTCCTTACTCGAATATTCTTCGAGTTGGTTACAGGAAGGTGGAGTGGTACACGTGTCAATGTCCGGTTGTTCGCTGCCCTGTAATATTGTGCATCCCGTAACCACTTTTATCTTATTCGCGGTCTGCTCAGGTATCGTTGTTCGTCCGTTGTCTCGAAAATAATAGGTGGTCATCCCTTGGTCATTTATTTCGAGAAGTCTGCCGAACGACAAAGAGGGTCGGTCGACAATCTACTTCTCTAACGAGTTGGTTGGCAATCTAACTCTCTGACGGGTCGGTCGGCCATCGGGACCCGGTATTTAAACCTATAGTGGGTTATTGAACGAGCTGGATGAGACTGCGGACGGACCGAGCCGGTTAATCAGCTCAACCAATCGGGTCTAGATGCTCTATCATCATATGCCCCTCCTATTCCTCTTATCCGTTAGTTTGAGCGGACATGGGGAATATAAAAGGGTGAGTCGATTGAGGCGTTGATGCTTCGTCTTCACCTCCTTAAGCCCCGTGCCATTAATGGGACAAGACGTGAAGGGTTTAGCACAAAAATGGTTTAACAGCCTTCAACCCGACAACATCAATTCCTTCTCTGAATTGAGCTAGTTATTTGTGGGCCATTTCATAGGGGGAAGACGTTATCGCAGGCCGGCCACCTATTTGCTCAATGTTAAACAGGCAAAGGGGGAATCGCTAAGGGACTATGTCTCTCGTTTCAACCAGGAGGTGATGCAAGTAGATGAGGTCAATGTAAAGGTTGTGCTCACCACCTTCATGGGTGGGCTATTGCCCATAAAATTCCTATTCTCTCTTTTGAAGTCCTCTCCGAGCAGTATGGCCGAGTTGATATTAAGGACTTAAAAGCATATGAACGCAGATGATGCAATAGCAGCGAGAAGGAATCAAGGGAATGAGCTCCATGAACTGGCAAAGAGAAAAAAGGATGAGTGACAAAAAATGATCGAAGTTGAAGCTGGGACGAGAGACAATGCTGATCGGGTGACACGACTAGGGAAAGCAAGCGCGTTGGCTTGTAGAGGGCAGATGTATATCCCACTCAATTCCCCACTAGAGCAGGTGTTCATTTATGTGTAGGATGACCCTTCCTTGAAGTGGCCTGAGAAGCTCAAGACCCTACCCCGACCATGGAACATTGAACACTAAAAAATATATTATCAATAGTCATGTAATCATTTATTCATAATAATAAAATTCATCTACTGTTGTGCGTGGCATAGTATCCTACTACAACGATCTATAATTAACGTCTCGAGTGGAGTCGTAAAAATGGACTAAGTCCAGTAAAATGACCCCTCGGTCTACTACAATGGTCTATAATTAACGTCTAGAGTGAAGTCGTAAAAATGGACTAAGTCCAGTAAAACGACCCCTCGGTCTACAATTAACGTCCCGAGTGGAGTTGTAAAAATGGACTAAGTCCAGTAAATCGACCCCTTAGTCTACTACAACGGTCTACAATTAACGTCTTGGGTGGAGTAGTAAAAATGGATTAAGTCCAGTAAATTGACCCTCGGTCTACTATAACAGTCTACTACAACGTCCCGGGTGGAGTTGTAAAAATAGACTAAGTTCAGTAAATCGACCCCTCGGTCTACTATAACAGTCTACAATTAATGTCTCGGGTGGAGTCGTAAAAATGGACTAAGTCCAGTAAATTGACCCCTCGATCTACTATAATGGTCTATAATTAACGTCTTTGGTAGAGTTGTAAAAATGGACTAAGTCCAGTAAATCGACCCCTCGGTCTACTATAACGGTCTACAATTAACGTCCTGAGTGGAGTCGTAAAAATGGACTAAGTCCAGTAAATCGACCCCTTGGTCTACTACAACGGTTTATAATTAAGGTCCGGGGTGGAGTCGTAAAAATGGACTAAGTCCAATAAATCGACCCCTCGATCTATTATAACAGACTACTACAATGGTCTATAATTAACGTCCAGGGTGGAGTCGTAAAAATGGATTAAGTCCAGTAAATCGATCCCTCGATCTACTACAATGGTCTACAATTAACGTCCTGGGTAGAGTTGTAAAAATGGACTAAGTCCAGTAAATCGACCCCTCAGTCTACTATAACAGTCTACTACAACGTCCCTAGTGAAGTCTAAAATGACCCTTTGGTCAACTCCAACAGTCTATAATTAACGTCTTGAGTGGAGTTTAAAACGACCCCTCGGTCTACTACAACGATCTATAATCAACGTCCCGAGTGGAGTCTAAAACGACCCCTCAGTCTACTACAGCGGTTTACAATTAACATCTCGAGTGGAGTCGTAAAAATGGACTCAGTCCAGTAAAATGACCCCTTGTTTTACTGCAACGAACGATGATTATTGTACTTGGGGGCACCAGGAAAATGGACGAGCAATTAACCAAACAATTAACATATCGAGAAGAAAAGAAAGAAAGTTTCAATTCATGATGGTAAAAAAAAGGTCTAGATAAAGGACCATCGGTCCTTACAAAAAATATATACAAAAGAACAGGCCCTAAGAGGTTGTATCATCTTTCTCTTATTCTACAACGGATTCCTTGTTTGGCTCCTGCACGACAGATGTCGATTCAACGTCGGCCCTCAGCATAGAAAGGTCAAGGTCGGGATGCATCCTCAAAGCTCGATGGCGAAGAGTCTCGAAACCATTGATAAAATACTCTGTCGTCTCGTCATTGAAGGCCTCAGATTGTATATAAGTCGTGACTGCCTCAGCCTTTTCCTTCTCCGCCTCTTGTTGGGACCTCATCTCGTCCAGAAACGTCCGTAAAATGGTGGCACGAGCTCTTTCTCCCTCGGCCTTGTCCCAGGCCTCCTCCAGTGTAGCCTATGTTCAACCTCAGTGCCTTTAAGCCTCTATTCAGTCTCAACTAATTTGTCCCTCAGAGCTTTTCGCTCAAACTCTACCTCAGACAGCTTCTTGAGGTCCTTGGCGTACGTGTTAGTGGCAAGCTGACGATTAGCTAGGGTGGTCACTTTTGTCAACACTTGCTACAGGGAGATTCAGTAAGGCCAAATGAAGGGACCCGACTCATAGAAGAGTAAGAAAATGAAGTTTACCCTCCCAATGTCAAAAAGGATGCTCCTGGCCAGAGCTTCAGTGCTGTTAGGACAGAGGCTTTTCAGGTCCTGTTCAGAGACGATTGAACGCAGATGACCGACAGCCCCAATCTCCTCAGCGAACAAAGAAGGAGCATCTTTCTCTTTCCCCTTGGGAGGAGGTGCTGCAGCCACCGGTTCGGAGAGGAAGACGGGATGGGGGTGTGGGAGGAAGGGAGATGGAGTATTTTAGGTAAAGTAGGAACTAGGGGAGGAGGTATAAAAGGAAAAAAAATGAAGAGAAGGGGGACTTAGAAAATGGAAGGGCTATTGGCACCCTTAAAATTGATCACCACACCCCTTATTTTTCTATTCAATATTTTGCCCCTCCCTAAAATCCCCCTTTCCCAATTTACCCCTCCCCTTCCTCCCTCCTTCCTCGACGTCTTTCTCCCTTCTTCCCTCTTCGAAATTCTCTCTCTCTCTCTCTCCTCTCCCTCCCCCTTTCTCTTCCTCTCCTTCTTCTTCTCTCTTCCTCTCCCTCCCCCACTATTTTTTCCTTGCGTGTTCTCTCCTCTCCCTCCCCCTCTCTCTCCTCTCCCTCCCCCACTGTTTTTTATGCGTTTTCTCTCTCTCCCTCCCTCCCTCCCCCTCTCTCTTCCTTGTTTTTTTTTGCAAGGGGCGTTTGGAGGTGCAGGTCAGGGGGCAAGGGCCCCCTGTTTGGATGTGGAGGTCCGAACAGGAAGGCACCTGCACGGACGTATAAGTCCGAATAGGCGAGCACCAGTTCAGGCACCTGCCTATTCGGACTTCCACATCCAAACAGGGGGCCCCTGCCTCGGACTTGCACCTCCGAACGCCCCCTTGCAAAAAAAAACAGGGAAGAAGGGAGAATGAGAGAGAGAGAGGAAGAAAGAGGAAGAGAGGGAGGGAGAGAGAGGAAGAGAGAAGAAGAGGAAGAGGAGGAGAGAGGGAGAGGAGAGAGAGGGGGGA
>JAOXJP010002374.1:0-18277 GCA_025762735.1 Platanus orientalis
TGTTATATATATATATATATATATATATATATATATATATATAGAGAGAGAGAGAGAGCGAGAGAGAGAGAATCATGCATCCTAAGTACGATATCCGCAAGTTTTGAGCCTTCATGACTACCATGGAATCATAAAAGAAAATAAATTAGTTACAGGTATGTATAATGTCAAATTAAAAATCAAACAAAAGAGACAGTTTCTGTGAAATATAAAGGTACCATTAAAAAAGATGAGATGTATTGCAATCAATGCCCACTGAAATTTATACTTTACATCATACATAAATTGACAAATATGGTTGCTATTCTAGCAGAAGTATGTATAAATTTTGGAACCTTTAACATTCATGAAGATGCTTATTTGAGAAAGGTAAGCACATTCCTTCAACTCCCAAGCGCCAAGCCCCCTTAAACTCCATACTATAAATGCATGAGCTGACAGAAAAAAAAAAAGAAGAAGAAAACATGTTTACTGCATCTACATTAACAAAGAGAAGAGCAAAACAAACTTTGGTAAATCATTGATCCAAACATTGTAATCTTTAAGAGATTATTACAACTTGTTTAAAAGTGAGTACAATATGTTTAACATTTAGAACATAAAAAGGCTGAGTCATCCTTAAAGAGCCTGGATCATCTCTGTGAGTGTTTAAAAGCTTAGTGGACAGCAATCAGCCGTCTCTCCTGTCTGATGTTGGAGGTTCAAAAATTTCAAACATGGCTCACTTGAACCCATTTACATCTACTTTTGAACAACAACCAGGAGGCTCCAAGTTCAGTTCTAGAATATTGAGCAGAGAGAAAGAGAACCAAAGAGAAGAGAGATGGAAGGTGATGCTGCTCCTCAGAGTCATCATCGCTTATAATTATGATGACCATGATGGTGATGATAGCGTTCCTATGAAAAAGAGAGGTCGAAAGCCGTTAAAGAAACGATCTCTCAAATCGACAGTTGAAATCCTCCCATGCAACACCATCAGAGGAGAAGATTTCAGAACACAAATCACACAAGAAAAAACTTCTCGCTTCTAACTCTCCGCAAAAATATAATCTTTTATTGCATAAAGAAACTGAACGAGAAAATGATCTGGTAAATCGCTGATCCGATATGAAAGTCATAGGAGAAGTTCTCCTCCATATATATAACTCTCTGAAACCCATTAACAGATTGGAGTAACTCTCAGAAACCCATGAACAGATAGGAGCTTCGAGAGTCTCACCAAGATGAGAGAACGAGAGAGACATGAAATCCTTGAGCTTATCATTGAAGATAGAAAGCGGGAAACTTGCTATCCAAGAATATTGACAGCGAGAGAGCTCTGGTTGAAAAACGAACACTTGTACTGATAACCTCGGTGGATCAGTTTGGCCTTCATGAGGCCGAGCTAACAGGCTTTGCATGGTGAGAAGCTGAGGAGAGTGGGATTCTTATATAGCAAAAGCAGATAGGAAAGAATCCCGCATTTAGAGCTGCGGCCAGATTTGCATTGCTGGATAATTTATCATGGAGCAAAGAAGGAAATAAATAAGTTACCAAAAAAAAAAACGACGGAATAAGTAAGTTACCAAAACAAACGAAGGAATAAGTATATTCAGAGAACAAATCCTCTACTGCAGAGTGTGGCATGCGTCTGCAGTACGACATGTACACAAAAAAACTTGGTAGGTGATTTTTACTTTTTTGGGATATGTGTCACACTGTAGATAATGCCACACTTTAAGCTGAAATAGACGATTTATTCTCAGAAATTAAGGGACTATTGCAATATCTGTAGACCATCTGTGAAAAACCATTAGATTGAATCTTTGGTTGGCTGATCATATCATACTGGACCTCTTTACTCAATCAAATAATCCATTTTCTCCTTTTTTGGTAAGTAAAAGCATTTGAATTTAAAATCACTGGAATTTACATTGATTTTATAATATTCAATTGAGATCCTATGTAGGATCGGTGGGGGCCTCATGTATTGGATAGTAGGATCGGACTGAGGATCGTAAGATTGATTCTACTTTTCATATAAATTAAAGGGGAAAACCACCAATAATAATGAAATATGTTAAAGAATCATTAAAATTATTAAAGAAAAATGAATAAAATTTAACATAGTAAAACTTCTACACTTTTTATATCTATTAACTACAAAAATATTATACTTTTTTCAAGACAAATTATCCAGAAACTAAATTAATTAGCTATCAAGTATCAAATTACAATGTTTTCAAAGTTCCAACACTACAATAACAAAACCTATTAACTTTGTGATTTCTCCTCTGCCCTCTCCCTCTCTTTGTGATTTCACTGGCGACCACGAAAGGCATTCAGTAATCGATTTCATTGGCGACTTGTGATTACCAAATCAGCAGGTTGTCTTACAAGCAAACAGTTGACTGAGATCGATCAAGTATTTCGTCAATCTCTCAGGTTTTCATCGGGTCCTCTCTCTTGCTTTATTTATTTATTTATTGTAATTCTCTCTCCATTTTATTGATTTCACATTTTTCATTTTTCATTTTTCATTTTCAGATCTTTGGTTCATTCTCCATTGCTCTAAATTACGTGCATTTTCATCTGGCAATTGAATTTCTTAATCTTTCATGGGCTTCATTGTGCTTTAGATAATTTATACTTTCTTTGTTTTCTATTTCATGATTCGATCTTTATTGAAGCATATCGATTCTCTGAATAACAAACCAGACATTTCGTGGGAGTTCAGCAATCCAAATAAGGAAAGGGTGAGTGACTATTAGACTTCTTTTTTCTTCATGTCCATCTCTTTTTTATTTGAAATTTAGGGTAGGGTAGTTAGGTGATTCTATAATATGTGCCCAATTTATTATATGCTTTTATTCTTTCTTTTGTTCTTATAGAGATTGCAAATTATTTTGTTGGGTGGCACTTGCAGGCCTAATGTGATCTACTTTAGAAAGAGAAGGGGTCTGATATGGTGAGTGAGGAACTAGACCAGTAGGTTTGGATTTGAAAGGCTAATTTACAAGAATGTTGGTTCACTACACACAATAGGTCTTGAATTTGAGGGAAAAATAAGTGTTTTTTTTTTTTTTTTTTTGGGATATGCTATGGTATGCTTTTTGTTGGTATCACCCAATGGTGTATTGTGTATGCTAAATGCATTTGTCTGATAGGAGGCATTGCTATCCGACCAAGCAAAGGGTATTCTTGATAGTCCTTTGTTCTGTTTTTGTTGAAGAAACAACACACCTTGCTGAGCCACCTTCAAGTCATAAAAAGAAGAAAAAAAGAAAAAGAAAATGGGGTTTTTAAATTTATTTATGATAATGGCAGTATCCTGAAGTTTGTGAGATGCTGGTGCATACTTTGAAGAAGTTGATGTTTTGATTGATCTAAATCTATTATCTTTCATAAAAGGGTAATTCAATAAGATGTTCTGCATGGATGTAAACTAAATACTACCATGAAGCATTAAATTCCAAAATGTAAATCCCAAAGTTCCCAAAACCACGATTCGCAAACTTACCGCCTCCTCACATGTGAATAGGAGTAAGTGTAAACAGATTGGGTAAGACAACTTAGAGAGTGGCTTAAGTTGGAATGACATTAGGGCTGACACATCAGTGCCAAAAAGTGAAAAACGTCCCCCAAAAAGTGTATTTCACTTTTTCTACGTTGATGTGTCAGCCCTGGTGTCATTCCAACTTTAGCCACTCTCTAAGTTATCTTAATATATCCAGCCTCGGAGTAAGTAGGTTAATTGATCTCATGAAAGGATGCAAGGAAAAACAAACCAGGTCACCATAGCAATAGACACACACGACATTGAATGGATACATGATCTAGGATTCAAGGGAATGAGTTCCTACAATAAGTAAAATTGAACAATAGCCTAAAAGTAATAAAAAAATCAAGAAAAGATTGAATCTTGAGTTTTAAAAGTGTTGAAAATTAATAATGTAATTGATGCACTATATCTGAATTTGTAATGGTTGATTAGTTGATGTCAAGAGATATTTGCTCACAATAAGTACCAAGTGAGCACAACTTGACTTCTTATCTTCCAAAAGAGTGGTATTTTCAGCAAATCTTATTGTACAATCTATTCCAAAACAATTTGTTGCAAGAATAACTTTGTACTCATACCAATATATAATTTACTTTGAGGATTTCACCTTCTACTTTCTTCTTTAATCTCGCGTTGTGTTTTACACTTACATTGTTTTTTCATTTATTGGGTAATGGGTTAATTATCTTCTTGGGAAAATGTTAATGATTGATTTCTTGTTAGCTTTCGGTTTCTGCATTTTTTTTATTAATTTCAATTTGATTGGAATAAAACTAAAAGTTGAGAGATGGATACAGTTTGATTTTATTCTTTTAGACTTCACCTTTTTGTAAGAATTGAGGATTTTTCTTTTTCTCTTTGATTCATTTGTTTTTCACTCTCAAAGGATTATCATTATGATGCAATCATTGTTGAGTTCTTCTCTTTCATTTTTTAGTTTTATATGTTTCTTTCTTCTTTAGTTTTCTTTTAGTCATTTATTATATTATTGGATGAGAAAGTTGTTTAGCCAATAGTAGATTAGTGGATGAAGATGGTGTTCCAACCCAGGTTGTCGAGTTGACACTCATAGGCTTCACCAACTAAGAAATCTATATATTTTATATTTTTTTAGTTGTCTAAATGAACATTTGACTTGATTGCAAACTCAAGGTGGAAGTTGGGAGCAATATCACAGGAGTTTTAAGGAATTGGGGGTTCCATTGATTCTTTTTTTATCATAAAAGGGTCTTAATCAAAATTCAATATTGATTATTTACTCACTTCTTGTCGATTGAGTGTTTTTTTCCATTGTTAAATTCTGTTTTTCTACTTGTTCATTGAAAGTGTTTGTGGTAATTCTTTTTTAATTTTACATTGGATTTTAGTTTATTGCTAAATGCTGGTGTCACACCCCCAAACCTAGACTCAGATAACATCTGTATATGCCTTGGATTCGGACCTATCACATTAATGGATAACTCAATCCATATTCCATAACATGTGCAGCCATATACTTGTATCATATAAGGTCATACATTCACATCAAATCATCATATCATAGTCCATTATATTCAATAATATGCAGAAGCATAAAAACATTTGCTCATGCTTTACCAAAGGCATAAGCCCATTTTATCGTTAGTCTATAACTCTTGATTCCATTACCTTTACCTTTAGCGGAAGCATACTCATTCATAACATGTAATCATAATCATTCCATTTAAAATATAAAGTGTAGCGGACATCTCAACCCATCTATTCAAATATGAAGTGACTATGAGCATAACATAAAAGTTCCCACAATCACATAATATCCAATAAAGTCTACCAACAATAGTTCTAACTCTAATACATTTGATCCAATGTAAATATATTATTAGATTCATTAGAATAAAGGTAATAAAGCCTTAAAATATAAAGTTCAAGCATCATTAGCCCATCATGTATCATCACAACCTGTGTCAATTGGGGTGAGCTTGATAGGCTCAACAAATACAAATACAAACCAAGTCCAAGTGATAAAAGACAAGACTTGCACATAGGCTTCTCTTACGTAACATAAATATGAATAACAATATGAGTTCAACAATAGGAAGCAATAACATATGAGTCAATGGGTATATTTAAAAAAATAATATAATCACAATCAATACCATGGATAATAAAAGAGTACGTGTTACAAAAAATGATAAGTGTAGCATCTTTTATTTTTGAAATTTGTCAATATTTCACTTGTTCACATTCATTTTCATACTTCTTTCAATAGTTAGCTTACTTATCATTAGGGTTTGAATACATTCTTATCACATGGTTCATTTATGTATAGACTTGATCAAATGTCTTATTCATTAGTTCATATTATTTGTCAATAGATTTCAAAGATTCGATCATTATTCTCCATTGTAGTGACCTAATGGGAGGTCTCGGAATTGTATTCAATAAGATTCAATAGATTCAATATGAATAAAAGATATAAGTCAAGTCAATATCAATAACTTCTATTGTAACGACACAATGGAAGGTCCCAAAACAATATTCAAAGGTTCAATGGTTTAAAGTTTAGTAAGGTTCTCCCATGTCTTGACCTAGGGTTAGATCTCTCCCTTATTTAGACCTAAGGTTAAGTCATCAAAGTACAAAACTACGAGTTACTTAAGTGCTTAGCGTGATATGGCCTTTTGGTTGTATCTTACGAATTTAATCCCTTACATTCTGCTCTGTTTCGACCTAGAGCTAGGTCTCTCCCTTGTTTAAACCCAAGGTTAAGTCCCTCCCTTATTTAGACCCAAAGTCAAGTAATAAAATTCTATCAAAGATTCAATTTAAATAAGCCCAAAGAGGGTTCAATAGTTCAAAGGTTCAATAAAATTTTAAATTCAATAAACAATTGAGACATATCAAAGGATATTAATAGTCAATAAGGGTTCTCATGCTATAAAAAATAAGGCTTTATGATTCAATGAGTTTTAATCATAATAATTTTACATTTCATATTCAATCGTTCATAAATTATTCATATAAGTCACATATAATCATTACTTCAAATAGATTTCTAAAATTCATAAGTCTTATTATATTTCATTATCATGAGATCTTTACTTTATTCAAAGGAATCGATAATACCAATCATTAGTTCAAATTTCATAGTTCATATATCAAAATTGAAGTTTCAATCACACTTAATTTCAGTCAAAGACATTTTTCTCATATTCAATTTCATGTTAGTTCAAAGGGATTCACATATCTTATGATAACTTAATAAGATTCACTTAAATCAATCATTTCATGTTCCATAATAGGAATTTCATAAGGATTCTTTTCAATTTAATCTTAGATCCATGTCAATTACATGTTTATCATATAAGTTTCAATGGAAACATCATAGATCTATAAATAGAAAGCAACATGAGATCAAAACATATACAAGTTCAATATTCATAGTCAATCACATGAGAATTTCAATGGATAACATGAATTATTTAAAGGAAACTTAGCATTGGTGATAAGAATGACATTAAACTCACATAAGAAACACTTACAATCATAGAATCATCAATCTAAAGCAAAGCACTCATGGTTTTCAATCAAAAATAGTCCAACAATGGGATTCATCATCAATTCATCATGATCTATAGGAATCAAATGAAGGAATGACATTAGTTTGTAAAAGTACTTACTATCTTCTTATTTCTTCTTCAAAACCTTAATCAAATCTTCTCTCAATGGTCATTCTATGCAATAATGGTATAGATTCAATGAAAAACTAATATAGAATATGAATTTAAGGTCCAATTCTCCAAATTCTGCCTAAACAAGTCAAGATCTAAGTAGCTTTGGAGCTTACCTTGCTTGAGTGAGCTCATTTTTTTCTAATTCTCTCTCCCTTTTATTCGCTCTAGTGCCTTAGGTGCATTCTGATCTAATTTGGATGTAAAATAGGCTATATACACATCAAGGTATGAAACTATCACTTCTAGAAAGATTCTAATTGTACAAAAGAGAAATCTCCCTTTTTATTTTCGAATCTAGGTGATAGCGAGCGCTCCTCATGAGTCGCAAGTGCTTGAGGTCCCCTCGTGAACGCTCATGAAAACTTGCGAGTGCTCCAAGTTGTATAACTCGAGCCCTCAAGTGGTGTCACAAGCACTCGGCTTGCATAACACCTAAAATCAGGGTTTTGGACTTTTGATGGTGAGTGCTCACAAGGTATCGTGAGTGCTTGAGGTGCCCCCTCATGAGCACTCATGGGTCTTCACAAGTGCTCGAGATGGCCCATTTTGTGTTTTGTTGGGTTCACCTCAAGCCTTAATTCACCAATGATGTCCCATTACCATGTGGACCAAAATCCAAGGCCACGAGGTTTCCCTAAGGTCTTCTAAAGCCTTCGGGTTAAGTCCCTTTAACATATAAATCGGGTTTACCTTGTCCACACTATGTGATGATTGTGAGAGGGTGAGAGGTGTTACAATCAACATAGAATATATATATATATATATATATATATATATATATGGTTGATGAGTCTTGTAATCTCTGCCACTTCTACAAATTGGACAAGCTCCATGGAAATTAGTATAGGGCTACATGGACTAGAGGTTGTGCAAGTGGTTAATCTAGAGGTTCACCTATAAAATTAATTATATGGATAGGCCAAAAAAAGAGGTCATTGAAGAAAAAAAGATAACAAAGGAATGATTGTTTGTGGACAACTAAGCTCAACCACAACCACAACCTATAAGAGTAGTCTAACAGAACTTTCACCAAATCAACCACATTTCAACATGCACTAGACATAAACATTGGCAAGACTTAGGATTAATAAGTTATGCAACTTACTATATTTTCTAGTGAAATTGTCAATCGTAAAGCATGTAATACATTCAATATCATTAATAGAATTTCCTTACATTTTCCAATTAAATTTAAGATCTCTCACTATGTGAAAACCACTAGATTGGGCCTATGTCCTTGATTAAGTAATCTTAAACCTGGAGTTCTATTCCTTATAATTCTTTTACCTTAAAAGGCCATTTTTCCTGGATTATATTTTTGGAGGTATTATTTTGCATGGATTTTTACAGTAATTTGTTGTTTCAATCATAAATTTGGCATTTAATAGTCCTTCCAAAAGTTAAACATTTTCTTTGGAGAGCAAGAAAAGATGTCCTACTACTTCGTGTTGCACTTAGGAAGAGAACAATCCTATTTACCCTAGGAAATAAAAAAAGGAAGAGAACAATCTAAAAAGAGAAGACTTGTCTGTCTTTTAAGAAGAGATTGAGACTTTGAAGCACTGTTTATTGTATTGTCTTTTTTACTGTTTGAACTTGGTGTGCTTCTCACCTTGGGATTTGTCAGTCCCACAAAAATACCAACCAATAAGATAAGAACAAGAACGGGTTGTCTTTATATTCATGACAATCGGTTTAATGGATTGGGTTTGGTTCGGTTTAAACAAACCATTTCTAGATAAAGTTGTGATAAGGTGTCATGAGACTAGGTATCACTCACACACCTTTGGACAAGTATATAAGAGGTTAAAACAGAAATGAAAAGTGAGAGAAATTAGGAAATAATTATCATCCAATTTTATGTGGGATACGGTCATACCCCTCCTCTATTTATACTTATCTAAAGGGTGTGAGGGAAAAGACACATCCTTGTCTAGATACCTCTTGGTATATATAACACTCATAAATCTAGGATTGTGTTGATTGACAAACTAACACAACTTTTTTTCTACGTATACAACTTTTCATGAGAGAAATAATGGATAAGGTTGTGTTGATTAAAAACCAACACAATTCTTCTCAAAAAGTTGTATATTCCAAGAGGACACACAATTCTTCTCAAGGAGTTGTATATTTCAAGAGGACTCTTCATGAGAAGTTGTGATGTTTCCGAAACATCACAACCTTATCTCAAGAGTCCAATCTCCAAGGGTCTCTTCACTTTGGGTGTGGTTAATCATGACCACCCCTACGTTTTTACATTTTTCGCTTGGACATGATTGAACACATGTGTCTTATTCTTTCTGTTATACTAAGCAACTAGTAAGATTAGTCAAATCACTACATAGTCTTACGGATAGTGTAATCCACTATCCCTAGTAGGTTGTCATCAGTGTTAAATTGACTGCTAAGTACCAGTACAAACATTGTTAGACTTAATATACTCCTTGATGACTTTAGTACTTAAGACTAGCATCGTACTAGTGTCTTTAAGGCTAAGGTTTTACACTCAGTATCACAAACGACGACTTCAGCCCACATTCTTATTTTAGATTGTAGACCTGTGACAAAGTAAAAGTACTCCCTACACTCTCACCTTCTTATAGAGTAAGGCTTTCCTTTTATCAGGTACTCCCTATGCTCTAATCCAAAAGGAAGGTCTTCCCTAACCTTAGCAATGTCGACTTACTTGTTACCACCATTTGGTGATTGAACTGCACACTTTAGACCCCTATCAGTTTTCCTCCAATTTTTTGTGAACTTCACATGCAAGGACTTGAGCCGGTGTCCATTCCTCATTAGTGTACTTAACCATTTCTAACCACATTCAACTATCTCATAAAGTCGATTTTTCAGTTCTAAATATTCAATATACATTCTCATACGAATTCGAAGTGATCGTGCATTCATTGTTCTTCCTAGAAGTCCATGAGATCCTTCCAGTAATGCCTCCCATATAACCTCTGATACCTTGGATGTCCTTTAGGACAACTAGAGCCACTTTGGCTATATGCTCGTTGAATCTCTCCAGAAATAATCCCTTGGTCATGGGATCAACTACCATCTTTTCAGAGGTAAGATAGTTGATTTTAACTCCACTTATTTCCACTTTATCTATTATATAGTGATAATCTACATCAATGTGTTTTTCCTTTGAGTTATTAACTCTACTTTTTATTATAGAGATAGTAGAGTTGCTATCACAAAAGGCATTGATTGTGTCATTTGCCAAAACTAGTTTCAAATCTCTTTTGAATGTCCAATCCAAACAGCATACATTGTTGTTATACTATATGCAATGAATTCATACTCTATGTTATACCTAGCAACACGCTTGTTTCTTGCTAGATCAAGAAATTGTTCCTCCTCCAAAGTGGAACACATGACCACTAAATTAACTTCCTTTCATCTGGATCACCTGTAAAATTTGCATCATAAAACCCAACAATGTCTAGTTTACTAGATTATAATTCTTAGTTCATTTCAGGTATCTTATTATCCTCTTAACCACTTGTCAATATATCTCTCCTGGATTAGATTGAAACTAACTTACTAATTCAACTCCATAGTAAATATCAGGCCTAGTACAGATCATTGCATACATCAAAGTGCCCACAGCTTGGACATATGGAATTTTACCCATTCTATCATTTTCTTGATCATTTTATGGACACATTAATTTATCTAATTTTTATCTCTGATAGTAAATATAGAAACAAGTTTATACCCTTCTATTCTAAATCTCTTAAGGATCTTCTCAAGATACCTTTCTTGATGTAGATATAACATCCTCGAGCCTTAATTTTTAGATATCTTAATACCTAATACATAAGATGCTTCACCTATATCTTTCATCTTAAATCGAGAATCCAAATATGATTTAGTCTTATTAATCATTTTCAAATCATTTTGCTACCAACAATATATCATCCACATATAATGATAATATTGTTATCTTAGCATCTTCCTTTCACACATATACAAAATGGTCAAATCTGTTTATTTCTAATCTTAATTCTAGAATAATCTTGTTGAAGGTCAAATATCATTATCTCGATGATTGTTTAAATCCATACAAGGACTTCTTTAATCTATAGGCATTGTCATCCTTCAAATTTTAAAGCCTTGTGGTTGTTGCATATAAATGTCTTCCTTCAAATCTTCATTAAGGAATGCAATTTTTACATTTATCTAGTATAATTCTATATCCATATATGTAACTATAGCCATTAAAATTCTAATCGACACAAACTTAGCTACTGGTGAATATGTGTCTTCAAAGTCTATCACATGTTATTGGGTAAAACCCTTTGCTACCAACCTAGCATTGTACTTATCTAGAGCTTTGTACTTCTTCTTAAGTACCCATTTGCATCCTATTGCTTTTCAATCCTTTAAAAGATCTATTAATTCTCAGACATTATTCTTTTCAATAAAGGATATCTCATCTTTCATAGCTTATAGCCATTCAATTGAGTCCTATAGACTCATTGTTTTCTCATATGTCTTAAAATCATTAATAATATCATTTTCTTTTATATAATAATCTTCCTCTACCATTAAACTATAATGGTCCTGAAATAGGGAAGAAGGTTCTCTAGACCTTTTACTCCCACTAATCATAAGATGTCCTTTTAGTTCAGCTAGTACAACAGTACTTTTATCAATATGTTCATTCTGGTCTATGTCTTTTACAATCTCCTGATATTCATGTTCATCTATCAATAAGATTTTTTCAAGACCACTAATAAGTTTAACCTCTTCTATGAATATATCATCTTTACTTTTAATAAGCCCTCTTTCCTTATGATAGAACCCATAACTAGATCCATTATCAGGGTAATTAATGAATTTGTATTCATAAGTTTTACTACTTATCTCTAAGAATCTTTGGTATTAAAACATGAGCTTTATATCCACAAATTCTCAAATTTGATAGATTTGGTTTTCTACCGGTTCAAAGTTCATAAGGGGTTAGTGACATACTCTTTGTAGTCACTCTATTTAATATATAGGTACCTGTACTCAAAGTTTCCCCCCAAAATACTAAAGGGAGTCTTGAATGAGTCAACATTGAACTTGTCATATCCATCAAAGCCTTATTTCTTCTTTCTATAATTCCATTTCATTGTGGTGTATAAGGCATAATGTTAAAATGCCTTAATTCATTCTCCTTGCATAAATCATCAAAATCCATAAAGGTATATTCTCTACCCTTATCACTATTCAAGGATTTTATTGTTCTACCTCATTCTTAAATTCTTTGACTTTATCCAAGGATTTTGACTTGTATTGTAGGAGGTATAAATATCAATATCTCAAATAATAAATGTAATAAAATATTTCATTCCTTTATGTGTTTTGATTTTTAAGAGACCACAAATATTTGTGTGTATTATTTCTAATAACTCAGATAATCTTCAATATTTAACAAGTGGTTTCTTTGTCATCTTCCCTTGTAAACAAGGGGTATAGACTTCAAAGTCTATTTCTTTCAAATTGAATATCAACTCTTTCCGATCTATTCTTGCTATTTTGTCTTTATTTATATGCCCCAAGTGTAGGTGTCATACACAATAATCAATAGAATTAGCGGAAGCATACACATAAGAAGACTTCGACATTTTATTGATCAATATTCAATACATGACATCAACCATTTCACCCATTAGAATCTCATATCCAAATTTAGACTTAATTATTACATAACAAGACTTGAACCTTTTTATGTAGCCTTTTACAAGTTATGTAATAAGTCTCATAAATTTCATACTCGATTTTAATTAATGGATTCAATTTCCTCATACATGGTTTTAATTTATTCATGTGAATCATTAATTCATCACAACATCCAAATAATCAAATGAATATCTATTTCATCTATATAAAAAAATGTCTAGAGGGATATCTGCCATGAATATATTAGGAATCACAAAATTATGCAAGGGTCTTCTAAGCCTTTTTCACACCCATTGATCATGGGATGCATATCGGCTTTGTCATCTAAATTATATCATTTACTTTTATAACATTCCAAAAGAAATTCAATAAGAATAATTAATTCTAGATGAAATTTTGACATTCTTTAAATAAACAAAAATTAAACTCAAAAGTGAGAAAGATGGTACTGGATTTAGTGAATTCTATTGACCTTTTCCAGCCACACCCATTTTTCGGAGCTCTCTAATTTTCAGTGATAGTGAGACAACAATAATCCGCAACTCTTGCTTTCATTTGCAATATTTTCTAGACTATATTTCCCTTTTATTTATACTTTGCATGTCTTTGTCACTAGGGTAGTCTTCCTGACACCTTAGCCCTTGGTGGTATTGTCGAAATATATATATATATATATATATATATATATATATATGGTGCACGGATTCTCACTTCAAGTATTTCGTGATTTTCTTCGGTCAAATCTTGTAACTCTTTTGTGCTCTCAGGTCTTCTTCAATTGAATTGGATGGTAATATTTTAGTAATCACTACTTCTAATCATGTATCATGAATTCTTGAAGATATCTTAATCAGACAATAAGAGGAAAATCTTCCAATATTTTTGATTTATAGATAATTGTTATTTAAATAAATAACAAATAATGTAATCCATACTTTTTGACTTTTGATTGAAGTTACTAGACCAAAAATCTTATACAGAAGAGTTTATATTTTCCAAAAATAAATAAAAATAATTCAAAAAATATGTAACGTTTTGGTAGGGTCAGATAGAATAACCCTACGTCCAAGGGCTCGGATTATGTGTAAATGAATTTTGTGAGAACTGTGCAAACGACACTAGAGGGGCTGACGCATCAGTACCGAAAAGTGATTTACACTTTTTGGGGGGCACTTATCACTTTTCGGTGCTGATGTGTCTACACCCTACTATCTTTTGCACAGTTCTCACAAAATTCATTTTCACAAAAAAATTTTCCAACATCTAATTACAAAATTGGATACTTCAATCGTCCAAGTTGGCAATAATAGATCCCACAAAAGAAAATTTAAAAAAAAAATGGCTATGAAGTTTTGGACGCTTGGAATGTCCAAACACAACAAAATATTTAAATGTTGGGACCCACAAGATTGTTATCCCCTAAGATAGGGAGATATCGGAGAATCCTTATACAAGTAAACTTCTTTAATGAATTTCCAATAAGATGCCCAACCTTTCCTCCTTCAATAAAAAAGAGTTTCAAAAATATTAGACTCTTTATAAATAGATCTTTTGAGATATTTTTAACAAATAGATAAAAATATCTTATAGGGCCCACAGAATATTTAGACAATATCCAAGAGAATTAAAATTCTCTTAAAAGATAAAGAAGAATTTCTTTAGAATATAATTCACTTTTTATCTCTCTAACTGTGTGACAAAAGATGAGCCCACATATAAATTTCATCCCAACATTTTTGGTAGGAAAGAGAGTCCAAAACGTTGGCATATTTAAAGGGATAAAATAAATTCAATAAAAAAAATTTATCAAGATAAACTATATATCTATTGGTGATTATTATCATTGGCTTTGATACCACTATCAATCTCACAAAGATCACCAACCAATAAGATAAGAACAAGAACAGGTTGCCTTTATACTATGGAGATTCGAGTCGGGAGTCAATAGCAATTGATCCATTTGTAGAAATCAAGTTATGAACAGATGAAGGAATAGAAGAATGAGAAGCAGAAGAAGATTGAGCTGCAAAGGAAGCCATTTAAGGATTTAGGAATCGGACAAGTTCTGATTAGATGATCAGAAGAAAAAAATTGCAGAGAGAAAAAAAAATGGTAGCAACGAGCTTAGGGCTCTGATACCATAATAGGATAGAACAGAGAAAAGAAATGAGGATGAGGGTTGAATACTCTCCACACAGGGGAGATCTTTTTTTATTTATAAACAATCACAGCATACATCACTTCCTATTACATATCCTCTGTTCTGCTTTAACTTCTCTAACAGATCTTTCTATGTTTACAGGTATTAGAGGTTGGAGCATTCAATACGTCTAATCCTTCCCCTCCGGAACGTGTGGCAGTTTTGACAATTGGTTTAATGGATTTTGTATGGTTCGGCTTAAACAAACTATTTTTAGATAACGTTGTGATAAGGTGTCATGAGACTAGGTATCACTCACATACTTTTGGACAAGTATATAAGAGGTTAAGACAAAAATGAGAGGAGAGAAAAATTAAGAAATAATTATCATCCAATTTGATGTAAGATACGGTCGTATCCCTCCTCTATTTATACTTATCCAAATGGTGGGAGGAAAAAGACACACTCTTGTCTAGATACCTCTTGGTATATATGATACCCATAAATCTAGGATTGTATTTATTGACAAACTAATACAATTCTTTCTCTACCATACACAACTTTTCATAAGAGAAAGAATGGATAAGGTTGTGTTGGTTAGGAACCAACACAACTCTTCTCAAGGCTTTGCATATTCCAAGAGGACTCTTCATGAGTTGTGATGTTTCCCAAACATCACAACCTTATCTCAAGAGTCCAATCTCCAAGGGTCTCTTCGCTTTGGGTGTGGTCAATCATGACCACCCCTACATTTCTACAGGATTAGAATCAACCTTGAGGATTCAAAGCCTTTTGGGCAATGACTGAATGAGTGCCTCTCTGGGCAATTCCCTATTGAGTCAGATACGTGCTTTTTGCTCAAAGCTTAACTGTCTAGTGTTGGCAGATTTGGAAGCATAGGAATGATATAGTGTTTAGTCAAGCTACTTGTAATATCTCCAAAACTTTATCCTCCCCTTCAGGCTCTAGGCAAATATGAAGGCCCTAGAAGTTCCTGAATTCCCAACTTCAAGTCTTTTTATGAATAGAAGTAGAAAGGCTTCATGGAGTCCCCTCCTGAGGGGTTAGGTCAGGTGCAGTTGCTGAAGACTGTGATGGCAAGTGGGTCGGTTTGGCATCTCTGTGGATTATACCAGCCCATTCTTTGTTGCTGAGACGCGAAGAGTTTGGGTCGGTATCAAACTAGGTCTCGTGCTTAGGACTAAAAAGATCTTGTGGACAATGACTCCCTTTTAGTGATAAATGTGATGAAGAGCTTGCCCTCCCTATCTCCGTCCTTGCTGTGTAAAGCACATTCTTGTAGACTACTTATCTTTTGTTTCTAGCTTTGGTCAAATAGTTTTCTCGTGTGTTGCGGGAGGCTCAGTCATCTGCTCAGTTAGGTGTGTCTGTCCTGCTCGGGCCCTTGGGTGTATCTATTGGACTCTCCAGTCCTTCCCTGTTTGATATATATATCCTATTAATAAAAACATTGGAAAAACATTGAAGTTCCTATTGTTAGCAATTTTATGCATTTAGTTGCAATGTTTCAGTTGTGATTTTCCCTACAAAATGCTTGTAAACATAAACAAATGTGGTGTTGCAGAGCAACCAGGAATACTCAGTATGCTTCGAACTCTAATGTTTCATCTCGTCATCGCTATGATTTTGCATACCCTTTAGTAATGTATTTTGTTCTGCTTTTACTGGGTAAGCTATAGATAAACTCTAATCCGAGTACAGATACCATTTTTGTATCTAATTGTGTAAATGAAATGACATCCATAAAAAGGTTTTTAACGTCAAATAGACATACAGGCTTCATATCTTTCTTCTTTTTTTTATCCTTCCCTCCTGTTGTGGATAAGCTGGGATACAGTTTCACTAGAAATTATGGGTTAAAGGGATCCAACATACCACTCACATCTGCCTTTTATGCGCATAAGAAGGGTGTTCCTTGTTAAGTATACATGACGATTAACAGATTTTGGTTTTATGATTTATTTGGATATTCCACATTGTAAGTGGTTATATGTCATGTTAATAGACTGCTGAATGGATGAGCCCATGATCTGGTACATCGATGCCTAAGGGACTCTAATCTGACTCTTGGTTGTTACAGGCGGTTCCTCCTTGGAGAATCATCTGGCTCTTCTTCTTAGTTGTTAATATATTATGAAATTACCACAAAAAAAAAAAAAGTAAGAATGAATTCATATGGTTGTCCAACAACCAAATCTAGAGCAGTAATGTCATCCACATCAACTTGCACAACCTTAATTTTCCCAATTTACAAGTCACGGGAAAAATCTGGGCAAGTAGAAACTGTAATGTTAAACTAAGTAATCTATGAGATCCATGGGCAAGTAGAAAAATGCAATGTTAAAAAAAAATAATCTATGAGATCCATGGGCAGGTAGAAAATGCATTATTGGATTCTGCATAATTCTCTTAGGTCTTCGAATAGGACCACCTCCATGGAACGGAGTGGCCAGGACTACATGGACTGGGGCCTGTTTAAGTGGTCAATCCAGAGGCTCGCCCATCAAATTGACTGTCTGGATTGGCAAAATCATCCCTTTAGACGCCTAAAGAAAACAGATCCCCATGAAAAAATTGTCTGTGGGCAGCTCAACCACAATCCATAAGTCTCCATGAGAAACCATCACCAAATCAACAGGATTAAGACATGCACTAAGCATACATTGCCAAGACTGGAAGATTGAAAGTTTTGCTACTGATATTTTGGCCTGTGTGATGGCTGTGTAAATCAGTGATACATTCAGCAGTGTCATTAGCATTTCCTTACATTTTCCACTTAAAACTTAAGATCACTTGCCATATGTGCTCCCAAGCAGCATGTGCAATCAACTGCTCTCTGGTAGAGAATCAGCATCGACAACATTTGAGCTTTGCAAACTACAATCATTAAACAAGACAAATTGGAACCATACCAACCCAAAAAAAAAAAAAAAAGACAAATTCAAAGGTCACTTCCATTGTGCCTATGGCTGTGACACTTATAGCTAAAAAATGCATCGAAAACTATTTATCCACAATGTATCATTAAATGGGCAAAGTACATTAGTTTGGTTTTTTTTTTTTTAATTTTTTTTTCAGTGTATATTTCATTGTTGATGAATGAAAAGGCGGCTTGGCCCAACGGTAAGGCTTACCGTTAGCGTCCCTGGTGGCGCAGGTTCAAGTCACGGAAACAGCCTCTCC
>JAOXJP010002384.1:0-18277 GCA_025762735.1 Platanus orientalis
CTATATATATATATATATATATATATATATATATATGTCTGTCTCAGGTTCAGACTTACCTTGTTCAGTGTCACCAAGACAACAGAACCAGAATGTGCAAAAGCGACAAAATCCGGGAGCTAGGTCTGGACATCCCAAAGCGAGCTAATGGGCCTGATCCGAGCCAAATTTTGTTAACCCATCTAAAGCTTAGGCTTAATATCACTTGGTAAGGTCCAAATTTGGGACATTCATGGCCCTAGATTTACAAGTTTAAGCCATGACTAGCGTCATGGGCCAATTTGGCTCGTTGGCTATTCTTAAGCATGGCTCTTTAAGCCTAATTAACTTTAGGAGGGACTCGGGCTTGATTTGCTAAGCCATGCCTAAAGGCCCAACCCAAATCCATATTACATATGTGTGTGGTCCATTCTACTAAATCATTTTTCAAATAAATAAATAAGTTTTAAGGTTTTCTATATTAATTTTTCCTTTTCTTTTCAAACACGTTAAGGTTTTAAAATTCATAAAATACGAAGGGCAAGCTTTTCAGTCTTTTTCTGTGAAAATTATTTGATAGTAACTAGATACTCTAAACCGTATATATGGTCATTGACCCCTTGCCTCGGGGTCGTGGCATATCCTCTTTTTGTGAGATTTTGAGAAGGCACCGGTTTAATCCCGTACAAAGACAACAGGCACAGTGGATCATACTTCCTTTTCCTACACCTATACTCTGGGTCCAGTTGAAGCCAGGTTTGGCTAATTGTGTGGTCTCCCAATTCTCCAATCCAAGTAGGGCATACGAAAAAAAAACACGCACACACATACACATATGAGTATGACCCCTTCAAATGTTGAGCAACTTCTTGCCTTAGCCATGCTAAGTCAACTGACTGCATTAATAACTAATCCATCTATCTCAAGTGTATAGTATGGGTAAAGGTTACGTTAAGTAAAGATTTCTTTGAGAAAATTTTCTTAATCTTCTGAATCAATCCTAGACGATTGGAGTATGACTTTGACAATGATGAAGATGATCGATGGCAGTACTGTATATACGAAAACTTGGTCAAGATTAATCATTATTATTTTAGTAATTTTATTAGTTTGCTATATTAAATTAAATGCTATGTTAGCAGACTTTTGTTAACATTATTATTTCTTTGGTAGCGACGTAGCATTTGGATTAACTTGCAATTGACTTTTGACTTAAAAGAATAAGTTACTTATTTATAGTTATAAGCTCGATCCATCAAAATTATCACATAAGTCAATGGCTTAATTTATCTGGTAAGTTGTTGGATCCCAACTTCAAAATAAGTTGATTCTCTAATGTATAAGAACTTTTAAATTTGCAAACCACATGCAAAAAAGTTGAGACCAATGACTTCTAAAGTGCTTAAAGGAATAAGTTGTTAAAATAAGTTTAACCAAACACTACCTTAGTTTCATTTAAAATTCCCTTAGTTATATAATTCAGTGTATATTTTAAGTTGCTCATGTAGTTATTGTAATACCTCGCGTTGCTTCTAAAAGGTAAAAAAGTAATTTAACATATATAAGGGTAAAATTATAATTGAACATGTTTTAAACAGACTTTAGAGTGTTTAAGAACCATTTGGACTGAGTTAAAAGTGTAGAACCCTAGTTGGCCTCGAACTTGGCAAGTTCGAAAGTTATCATAATTGCGTAATTAAGATAACTTCTCAGATTCATTGATATTAATTCCGAGTGAACTAGAATATGAGTCATACTTTGTTGGAAATATCTTCGAGTCTAGTTTCCAACATAACAAACAGTTTACAAAAAATATTTTCTTAGAGAAAGTAATGATCATTTTACTTTAGGATGTCAAAACTGAAAGTTCAGCATTCGTGACCCAATAGACATGATCGTTCACGCCCAAGGGGCACACCTTTCGGGTGGTGCCCGTGATTGATCACAAATAGTGATAAGTCACAAACTCCATGACTGATCATGATCCGTGATCAATCACAAACCCTGTGATCGATCACGCCACATCCAGAAATACTAAAACGTCTAAAAATTATGATTTTTGTCACTTTTATGACGTGGTTTTCTCTTATTTAACCCTCATACGAGTGAAATATCATCTATAACGACTTAAAACCCTTTTAAACCCTCATTTGGGTCATATAGAATAAAAAGAATAAATGTTAGAGGGATTAGAGAGGCTTGGACGAAGAAAGGGGAGTTATTCCCTAAATTGGGTAAGTTTCATTGTCAACTTTGAAAATCCACTAATTCAGCTCATTTTATTTTTAGATTTTCATTCTTTATCTAGTTAACACTCTTTCTACGTCATTTTACAGAGAACAAGAGCAAAGAAAATAAGGTATTAGAAGATTAAAAAGCTTGAAAAAAAAATAAAACTAAGTTTTTGTCAGTGTTCATACATGATGTATTGCATCCTTTGTTTCTTCTATTGTTTCTTCATGGTTATTCATCCATTTGATTGGTATTTTAGTTTATTCATCATGCCCCCACCCAAAAGTGTAAATCACTTTTCGGCGTTGATGTGTTCGTCCCCTAACCCCAGCGAAAGTTAGCGTAGATAGGGGAGGCATCTACAAACACTCCTCATTTAAGGGAGTCCCACTCCAAGCACCACAAAAAGAAACTACAAATCCATACTTCCACTTGTATATGGGAAAAAAAAGTGAAAACCACCCACCTAAATTTGAATTTTTCTTTTTGGTCTATATACTATAAATACATGGCATATGTTAAGGGTAGTTTAAAGACAGTAGAAGATCCTAAATGCATTCTTTGTGTTAAATCCTGACATGTATTTTGTTGTACAGAAACCTAGATTTGGGATCATATACAACAAAATAGAAGAGAGAAAATAATGTAAAATGCAATCACACAATAAGAACAAGACGATTTATGTGGTTTGGCTTGAAGCTTACATCAATGGGAGAGAATCGACTCTCTTTACTATGAGAATATGAAACCGTACAAAGAAGTGTATTTTTTATAATCGAAAACCCACACCTTTTTCCCTTGTACACCCTACCCTCTCTACCTCACTCTTAAATCCTGAAGAAAACCCCACAAAACCTTGCAATTGCTCCATTTCTCTTTACCTTTTCCCTAATTTCCTAGGGTTTTATTAGTTTTTCCCTTGGAACCGTTAAAGATTTTATTTCCACAATGAATCTTAACTCCACTTATATCCCCACCATTGGATCTCTTAAGATCCAATGGATAAAGAATAAAGCCACACTCAACAAATCTTCACATTAGCTTTATTTTATGCATTTTAAAAGATTTTCTATTGAAGTTAGCTCCACTTGTTCTTTGCCAAGACACAAAATGTATGACATGTGTACCACACTCTACCTTGGTTCACGTTTGGAGACCACTTTGAAAAAAACTTATACTTATTCTTCTTAATGAACTATGTGCCTTATGTAATTAGAACGTACCTCCACCGCGAACCTAAATCATAACATGTTTTTTATCACTACAAACAATCATTGACTTTAAAGAATCACAACTACACATACCATCGAATCAATTTGGTCATGACACCATTTGACTCGATCATAATACAGCCAATGCACATTTGTAGTTGCCTTGAGTCAACTCTTGAAAGGGACCTCAATCCATCATCTCCAATAGTATGAACTTTCTCACCATCATTTGTTATCTGAAAACCTATAACACATGTCTTTGCTCTAACTGCGAAAGAAACCCTGTACAAGCGCTTGTTATTCCGTACATCATATTTCTAGTTACTCGTTGAGGTCAAAAAAATACAATTACTCATCATATTCCTTACCAAACGATACAAACCATCACCACAGTTTTTTCCTTTCATCAGGACCGAACAATCATGTGTGATTTTCATGGCTTCACATATAGCTAAATATCTATAACTCTTGGAGTCCAACCAGCCTAAAGATATTAAATTCATTCGTATCTTTGAGACATATGACACACCACCCAAAGTATGAATCATCACTTCATTAAACATCTTGATCTTCACCATTCTAATACCTATGACGTCACAAGTGGACCCGTCACCTAAAGAAACAGAACATGTTTTCTTCTTTTAGAATATGTCAAAATATTTTTTCTAGTGAATAGGACAACTTAAATCTAATATTCACTCATCATGAGAAATTGTTCATAACTTTGGAGATTGTGAAAACATATCTAATGTACTCTTCATGTTCCTCTGTCAGTGATGTACTAGGACTGCCACTTTTCTTCTTATCAGCATTTTATGGACAATCCATTTTCATGTGATCATATTCTTTGCGATCAAAACATCGTACCTTGCCCTTTTTCAATTTAAATTTGAATCTAAACTGACTTTTATCACTTTCAGAACTTTTTTCATTTATTCTTCCTCTCACAAATAGACTTTCTACCTATCTCTCACCATTTTCTCTAAATACTTTCTTTCTCAATTTTGTAAAATGCAAGGATGCCTAACATTCTTCAAAAAGATGGTATCATTTTCATAAAGTAAAGTTGTAACAAAGTGTTCATATGATTCAGATAAAGAGGACAAAACAATAATAGCTTGATCTTCATCATAATCTTAATAACAATATTTTTCAATTCCATAATGATTTTATTGAATTTGTCCAGATGGGCTTTTAAAGATATCTCCTCTCATCCTTAATGTATAAAAGAATTGTTTCAAATACATGTTTATGAAAGACTTGATCATGTACATACTTTTCAACTTGAGTCACAGTCCATCCGCAAACATCTCATTTGCAATCTCTTGCAACACCTCATCGGTCAAACACATCTAAATTGCACTACATCTAAATCGCACTGAATATCTTGATGTTGAGTTCCTCTCAATCGTTTTCCAACATTGTTGTAGGAAGTTATTCATTACCCACCAAAGCTTTGGACAGTCCATGTTGACCCAACAATGCACACATCTTCACGCATCATAAACTGAAGCTAAATTCATCATTTCACCAAACCAACTAGTATGTGTTTTCTCCTATGGATAATTGCAACATGCGTGCATGCTTGCCTAGAGGATTTAAACACCTTCCTAACAAATGTCTCTATCAAATATCAATTGCAAGGCCTCTCACTCTCTCCTTTTTGTGATACGTACCCCCTGCTTATTCTATCAGCTTTAATATATACCTCAGTATTTCTATTTGTTATAGGTTGGTCCTGTTTAACACTGATTTAGCTACATGATAAAAACAAAATAAGGTAAATAATAATAATAATACAAGATGCTTTGGATCTTAGAATAATCCGATTCATTGACTCATGCATAAAAACTTGATGATTCTTCTATGGGTCCTATTGATCTTCAAGTTCAAAGTTGCCCCCTCAATAATTTACTATTATTTTGTTTTATTTTTTAGTTCTTTGAACAATCTTATCTTTTAGGAATTTGAAAAATTATTAAATAACACTGTCTATACTATGCATAAGGCACCTTTTTTTTTTTTTTTTTTTTTTTTTTTTTTTTTTTTTTTTTTGTCTGTAATAATGACTTCTTTAAAGAAGATTGCTGACTCATGATTGAGTACCACCCAGCCTACAGATTGATTTGGTAAAAATCAACCTGATCGTATACCATGATCATTGATTTTTGCCATAATCACGTACGGGATGGTCCAAAAGAAAAAATAATAATAATAAAGTAAAGTAAGCTTCACAAATAAACTATAGATCAAATGGTTAAAAAACATCCGATCATGCTGATTACATTCTTAGGCAGTCTTTTGATGAGAATCCCATTCAGTGGTGAGTCATGATCCATTGAAAATGATACTCGCGACAAATTATGGGTAACCCATCGCATTTTGTGAGTACCCGCTTCATGTAAGAAAAGTTTTTGAGAAGATAAAACAGGACTTTAAAGGTAAAGTGATGTGAAAAAATTCTTGAAATGTTTTATATATATATATATATATATTTGGAGGCAAAAGTGAGCTTTATGCAGACAATAAATAATAAAAACAAAGAATGTAACAACGATCATCCAAGAGGTGAAAAAGAGAAGAGAAGAAACAAAGAACCAGCAAGGACAAAAAAACCTATAACTCCACATACCAAACATCTTACCATTCTATCTCATCAAAATTAGCTTTGATAGAGGCCCAATCAAAAAAGAGTTTATAGATAAAGCTTATAAGGTTCATGTAACAGCTAAGAAAGACCCTATATTCCTTACCTTTCAGAAATGCCAGTTAAATGACACTAGGAAGTATGTAAGATGACAAGGGGGTACCAACTAAATCTTGAATGCACTAGCCCAACTTGATAGTCGTGGAAATGGTCAAGAAATCCGAAGACGAGTGAGGAATAAACCCAAATCTTATAATTAAACTACTGGATGATGAACAAAAAAGTGACTGACAAACTCTTCCGCCATTATACATGGCACACATCTATCCGTCAAATTTCAACCAGTACTCTAAAAAAGATTAAGAGTGAGTTTTTTCCTGGACAGAACATCGGCCCTCATTTAAGTATTATGTTTTTTTTTTTTTTTTTCGAAGATTAGGCTTAAAAATTGTGGCTCTGATTGATTCCCCCGCAACACCATCAAATCATGACAATATAGATATGAGTTGAGAAACGATTTGCTCAAGCAGATTGAGCTTAAGCTAACTGTAGAAATACTCAATATTTGGTGACTGCTCTAATTGAGCCCCACGTATAAAAAAAAAAAAATTTGCTTGTTTGTCGGTGACTGCAAACTGTAGAAATACTCAATTTTTGATTCATGGTGAGTTTAGGTCAATGCTTCAGCTGATCAGCTCAAGCACTTGAGTGTACTGCATGAACAAAAAAAAAGGATTTTTTGTCTTTTTGAGGGTCTTTTTTGTCTTTTGTGGCTTTTGTTCATGCTGTACGCTCAATAGCTTGAGCTGATTATTGAGGATCTTGTACCATAATTTTATTTACAACCTAGTAGCAATGGTCCCCATAAATCAGAAATATCTAAATTTGATGGTTATCCTCTTATGTGAAGGCTTTGAGAAAAGACCAAAATTTTGGTTCATAAAGTTGTGTTAAACATGTTTATTTCCATTTTGCGAAATGTATTGGGGTTCAAATTCATTCAGCCAAAGGGAAAAGAAATGAACTAAAATTTTAGTTATATAATTGAAGTACAATTCTATATTACATTACAAAGGTACAATTCTCATACACAATCACATGACATATAACAAAAACATAATAACAACAACAACAGCCTTATTCCAACTTGAGGTTGAGCTACTACACATCCTGTTCCACCATTCCATTATATCTATGGGCCATATCTGATCTGCTATTAAATCACAAACCGTCATGTAAAAAATATAATGTAATCACAAACCACCATTCCATTACTTGAAGTTTTTTTATCTTTATTAGCCGATTACTAAATTAAATGAAATGCTATAGGGTAGTTGCCATATGTTAATGTTATTATTTGTTTGTTTCAATTAAAATTCTTTTACTTAAACGTATATTATTAAGTGAAACATTTACGTATGCTAAATACAAAGATCAATGTTGCGATATCGTCTTTAAATATCATCCATGAGAGGGATAATCGTAATGTCTGCCTCCCAATTTCATTGGAAATAAAAAATAGTGGTTTGTGTTTGGGGATGGCGACTGTTCAAACCTAGGCTATGTGGTATCTGTTGTGTATTTTAAGCATATACGTAGGATATTAGAAGTATATAATTTTGTGAAGTATTTTTCCCTTTTGTGTTTTGCTTATGTGGGTATGTGGCTTTATGTGTACAAAAGCTATTCAACGGAAAAAGTTTAATCTTATGTTGAAAAGGAAAGAAAATTGAATGAGGTTTATAAGTAAAGCTTGCTTTCGAAGACTTGAAAGGGTGATGTTCTTTGTATCCTTGGGTCTTCCTTGCATGAGCCTTGTTGCCCACATATAATGAAGGCGAATAAAAACTTAAATTCAATGATCTAAGGAAGAAGATGGATGGATTGGGTTAAAATATGATTCAAAGCTTTAGAGTTGTGGAGATAATGAAACCCAATCAGTACATTTATAGATCAATGGAGGTGTATCTTTGGTATGAAAAGTCTCGGTTATAAATTCAATGGCACGCATCATAGAATGGACCATATGTATGTTCAATCCTAGATGTTCCAAGTTGTGGGACTTAGCCGCCTGCTTTAAGGGATTTCAACTTCGTCTAGAAGGAGAAGATAGCACACACCAATGCATATGTTGGACCTTTGCGTGCTCAGCCCAATCCCAATCAGGATATAATGAGATGGGCTAAAGTCACACCTGCCTAGCATTTCAAGGTTGACTCAATTGGGTCCAAAGCCAGCCCAATTCTAGATTTCTTGGCCATTCATTAATTTTGGCCAGTCTTTATCTTGTTCCTGGTTCAAACTTAAAATTTTGACCCATCCATTTGTCCATCAGAACTTGAGAAAAGTAAAGTCGGTAATCAAATCACAATCTAATTTACATAGGAAGATTTTCTGAAAAAGGGGGAGGCGGGGGCTTAAGTCAATTAACACAGCTGCTATTTTAAGTACTACTGAATTTCTTAAATAATAATGTTGCTCAAAGAAAATTTAATATAACAAAAGTATTGAAGTGGATGTTGTAATGTTTGAACTTTCGAAGTTTGATCTTTGAAATTCAACAAAACCAACCGAAGAGTCATCATGCTTTTTTATATGTGATGTATAGAAGAGTCAATCAATCAGATTATTCTAAGATTCTATAGCATCCCATATTCTTTTATTTACTTACCTTTGTTTTATCATGTAGCCAAGTTAGTGTTCAGCAGGACCTACTTAATAAATTGTAGAACTAAGGTATATTAAAGCTAATTGAAGGAGGAAATGGGAGGCCTTATAATTGACATTTGATAGGGACATTTTATTAGGAAGATGTCTAAACCCTCTAAGCAAACTACATTTAATAAGGAGGGTGCTTTGGTTAAGTGTGTATTTAGTAAAACACCCTTTAAATGCTTTTTCACTTCTCGTGGTTGGAGCAACAATGACAATAACTGCATATTGCTTGACAAAGAGTTGTCAAGATACAAGACTGCCTTAACAACACAAAATTAGCATCTTAGTGATTTATTAGAGAGTTGCATTTTACTTGACACCATCCATAATCCCTTGTATATCGATAAAAATATCCCACGTCTGATTGTGTGCAACGTATTATATTCAGTTTCTTTGACATGAAAGGCCGACATGGCAAATCCAGACTGTTCATCTAATATAATCCGAAACCTATCCAGTGTGAACCGGACGCAAAAAACAACAATCACCAATAAGCAAGTGAAATTCATAATGAATACACTAGATGACTCACTTAAGTCATCTTCCCATCTTATGGTTCATCAGCTGTTCAATGAGTCCCTCATAGATTACTTTAAAAATACTTTCCCAAGCACAAGGTATCAAGTCCCAACCAAAGCCTTCGGCTAGGGATTGGACTTTATACTTGGACATTTTCAGCCCAAGGTCTTAGACCGACATGCCAATCAGTAAGAATTGGGTTAAGCCCAGCTTAAGTTGTACCATAATTTTATCCACAACCGAGCAATGGTCCCCATAAATCTGGAATACCTAGATTTGATGGTTATCTTCTTACGTAAAGGTTCTAGAAAAGACCAAAATTTTGGCTTCTAATATCTAGCTTTAAACATAATTACTTCCATTTGGGTAATGTATTTGGTTTCAAATTCATTCAGCCAAAGGGAAAGGAAATGAACTAAAATTTTAGTTATATATTTGAAATAACATTCTATATAATATTACACTATATTATAAAGGGACAATTGCCATACATAAGCACATGACATATAACAAATCTATAATGAATAACAACAATAGCTGCACCAGCAGCCTTATGCCAACTACTTGAGGTTGAGCTACACACATCGACGGGCAATATCAGATTGTGCAGAGGATTTGGTAGGACAACTTAGAGAGTGGCTAAAGTTGGAATGACATCAGAGCCAAAAAGTGAAAAACATCCCCCAAAAAAGTGTACATTTTTTCGGCACTGATGTGTCAGCCCTTATGTCATTCCAACTTTAGCCACTCCCCAAGTTGTCATACCAAATCCAATCTCAGATCTGCTGTTAATCACGGACTGTCATGTAAAAAATATAAATATGTTCTACACAATTAGGTTTTTTTTTTTTAATAAACTTCTACACAGTGAGTTAATGGAGGGTCAAACTGTTGATCCAATACATTATTGGAAAATAGAGAGTCAACTGGAGAGGTATTGCAACTTATAAAATAAAGGATGCATTTGGTTGCAATGCTAACTCTGCATTACAATCTTAAGTCACACAATGCAAAACCAAATCTCAAAGAATAAACTGACAACAAAGCACAAGACTACACAGAAAACACAGTTTACAACCCAGAAACATCATTCCAGGCCAACCAACAAAACATATTCTACATTGGTTTTTCCTTTAAACAATTACAAAAAAAAAAAAGAACAAAAAAAGAAAGAGGGAGAAATTGCAACCAGATAAGAAAAACATGTGTCCATACAATATTCATATAAATGGTGGGATCTTTCTAAGAGGGGAAAAGCAGTAATCAGTTCACCACTCAAAGCTGATGAACCTCTCTAGCAAAGATATAAACCGTGGCAATGGAGCTGCTGCAGTAGGAAAACACACATTGTCATCACAAATATTACTTATACAACTATTAGCTAACTATCACTGATGTAAATATATAATGAAATATTATGTTGTCTATATGATTATTGTTGGTTGGCTCAGCCGTTTTCCTTCCATGGCATCCTTCTTCATGCGACAGTTAGTGCAGAGGAAAGGACCTTCCCATGGTTTTGACACAGGTGAGAAGAAAGGGCCCGAATTGACAGATAAACCATCACTAGGCCGTTGATCCACTTGGCAGACTGCACACCTGAAAAGCCCAGAGTTCGTCTTTGAGAAAATATCCTTGCCCAACCTGCAATTCCAGAGTGGACAATAAGCATTTTGTATATCCAGCTCAAGATAATCAAATAATGAAGTTTCCAATCCCCCCTCCCTCCTTTTACTGAACTGCATTACATAAGTCAATGTTTCTAGAAGAAATTGGATGCCATCATACTTCAGCCATTGCCCTTAAATTATAGGTGTGAGTTTGAGCAATAAACGGGTGAACTTTATTGAAAAGTGAAAAAGAAAGGCAAAGCAAATATACAACAGCAACAAACAAAAAAAGAAAACTGACACTCATCAAGATGATGAAAAGCCAAAAAGGAAAGCGAAAAGACAAAAAGGCTAAACAATGTTTGAAGAGTGACAAACTTGTTAGATACTATGGACAGAACAGCCAACTGGTGCATGTATTTACTCTTA
The DNA here is from genome assembly GCA_025762735.1 of Platanus orientalis. NCBI lineage: Eukaryota > Viridiplantae > Streptophyta > Magnoliopsida > Proteales > Platanaceae > Platanus > Platanus orientalis. Next base: position 11,343 of record JAOXJP010002384.1, read on the forward strand.
AGGCATTTTTACTGGAAGAGTAGCAGCTAAAACAATGACTGAAGACTTGGAATTAGTAATGGAGAAATAGAGTAAAAAGAAGAAGAGAGAGAAAGGAAGAAAAAGGGAGAGAAGTTTTGGGGGAATCGTATGTAATTCACATACGACTATTTTATTAATATAAATATAGAGAAGTATGGTACACCATAGTATATGATATACCATACGTATAATGTATATGAGATTTCCACCAATACTACCCTCAGAGATGTATCTCAACACTCTCCCTCAAGCTGGAGAATATATATCAATCATTCCCAGCTTGTTTACGATAAATGAAAAATGCTCACTGCTTAATCTTTTGGTAAAGATGTTAGCAAGTTGATACTTGATCTGAATGAATGGAATACAAATGTGACCAGACTTGATATAATCCTTGATGAAGTGAATTAATCTCCACGTGTTTGGTTCTATCATGCTGGACTGGATCATGTGCAATACTGGGAGCTGCCTTCTTGTCACAAAAAAAAAGGTCATGGGATCTATCATTGGAAAACCCACTTCATCAAGTAATTTTCTTAACCATAAGAGTTCGCAAATCCCATTGACCATAAATCGGAATTCTACTTCAGCACTAGACCTACCACCACAGATTGCTTCTTACTATGCCATGTAATAAGATTTCCTAAGATAAAGGAATGATACCTTGATGTGGACCATCGATCTATCAATGAGCTTGCCCAATTTGCATTAGAATATGTTGTCACAGCTACTTGTTGGTGATCAAATTTCTTATACATAATTCATTTGCCTGGGCACCCCTTTAGATATCTCAACACCCTATAAACAGCTTCCATGTGTGCCTGAGTAGGAACATGCATGAACTAACTAATCACACCCACTGCATAACCTATATCAGACCAGGTTAAAAATAAGTACATAAAGTGCCCAACAAATCGTTGATATCGACTTACATCAATCAACCTCTCACTATCACCTTCTTTTAGCCTGTGATTGACCTCAATAGGAGTGGCACATGGTTTACATCCCATCATGCCTGAGTCCTTCAACAAATCAAGGACATACTTCCTTTGACATAGAAATATTCTTTGTCGAGATCTAACCACTTCAATTCCTAAAAAGTACTTTAGTGACCCCAAATCCTTAATTTCAAATTCCCTTGCCAGATTGCTCTTAAGTAGCCTTACTTCCACTTCATCATTTCTTGTAACAACAATATCAACATATACTATGAGAACCGTTACTTTGCTACCTGCTCTTTTTACAAACAAGGTGTGGTTTGCTTGACATTGTTTATATTCATTTGTAATCATTGCTACCCTAAACCTCTCAAACCATGTTCTTGGCGATTGTTTTAAGCCATAAAGTACCTTTTTTAGCCTACACAGTTTCCCTTTTCTCCTGGCACTTGAAAACCTAGTGGTGTATCCATGTATACCTCCTCTTCTAAACCACCATGTAAGAATGTGTTCTTCACATCAAATTGAAGTAAATTCCATCTTTGATTTGTAGTCAGAGAAATTAGAACCCGTACTGAATTCATCTTTACCACAGGAGCAAAATTCTCCTGGTAGTCAATGTCAAATGTTTGTGTATACCCTTTTGCAACTAGGTGGGCCTTGTACCTGTCAACTGTTCCATTAGGTTTATGCTTTACGGTAAATACCCACTTGCATCCAATTATCATCTTACCCTTAGGAAGAGTAACCAGCTCCCATGTTTGATTCTTTTTCAGAGCTCTCACTTCCTCTCCATAGCGGCTCGCCACTGTGGCTAAGCTAAGGCTTCAAATACTCTGTGGGGAATAGTGACTGAAGACAAGGAAACAACATAGTTTCGAAAAGAATGTGATACATGATAGAAAACAAAGTTAGATAGAGGATGTTGAGTACATGTTCTAACACCTTTCCGCCGAGCAATAAGCATGTTAGAATCATCTACTTCAAGAAGGGAAGAAAACGTGTTACCTGTTTTAGGGACTGAATCCAAAGAAGACACTAGTATGGGAGCACAAGGATTCTAGTCATCCACTTGCTCTTGTCTATCTGAATCACCTTTCTTCTTTCTTTGAGTGTACACTTTAAGTTCAGTCTGCCCCTCTCTACCAATACCAGGTTTGTCAAAATAGAATGAAGGAAGTGGGACAAGAAGTGGAATTACGGAGGAGGTAGAAGACAACTCTTCACCTAAATGCTCCCCCTGAAGAGGTGTCTTACCTGAAGAAAAGAAGGGAATAGATTCAAAAAAATTTACATCCCGAGACAAACTTCTTTCGTATAAGTGGATGAAAGCATTTATATCCTTTCTAATCAACACCATAACCCAGAAAGACGCAGTTACGTGCTTTGTGATCAAGCTTGGTGCGATCAGATTTAGGTATGTGTACATAACAAATACACCCAAACGTTTTAGGGGGGAGAGAGAACAAGGGAATGTTAAGTGATAAGACTTCAATTAGAGATTTAAAAGAGATGATACGGGAAGGCATCCTGTTCATGAGATAGGTAGCCTATCTAAATGACATCCGACCAAAAGGTTTTAGGCACATTCCCTGTAAACATGGGAGCACAAACAATCTCAAGTAAATGCCTATTCTTACGCTCAGCCACCCCATTTTGTTCAGAATACTAGGACAAGTGGTCTGGTGAACAATTCTAAAAACATCAAAGAATGAAGCCACAGAGTTGGAGAGGTACTCTCCCTCATTATTAGATCGTAAAATGAGAAGTTTGGTGCTAAACTGTGTGTGAATCATGTTATAAAACAATTTGAACGCAGTACACACATCACTTTTTTTCTACAATAAGTATACCTATGTAACACGAGAATAATCATCTACAAAAGTAACAAAGTAACGAAACACAGATAAATAAGCAATAGGGGAAGGCCCCCACATAAGAATGAACAAAAGAAGATAAACTTCTATTATAACTCAATGGATAAACTGAATGACAATGTTTTGCCAGCTGACAAGGTCACAATAAAATTTATTTGAAGAAAACTAAAATTTAAGAAAAAATTTCCTTAACAAAGAAAAAGAGGTCAAGATGATGATGCCACTGAAACAACTCATCTGTAGTGGTATGAGAGATGTCAATCTTTATTGTTGAAGATACGATGGATAAAGATGGATAACTAAGATGATGAATCCAGAAGATAAAAACCATCATTCTCATGCCCTATACCAATAGTCATCTTCATCTTCAAGTCCTAAAACACCCAATGAAAAGGAAAGAAAGTGACACAGCAGTTAAGACTATTAGTAAGGTGGCTAATAGATAATAGATTCAATGCAAAATTAGGTATATGAAGAACTGAGGATAACAACAAGGAGTAGCAGTAATGTCACCCTATCCAGCAATAGAGGAATAGGTGTCATCCGCAATACGGACTTTGTTCTTACCAGAACTAACAATACGATTTGAAGAGGGAGGACATACCAGTCATGTGATGGGATACCCCTGAATCAATGATCCAGGAGTCCTGTGAGGTGGAAACAAACGATAATAAAGCTGATGCAGATGTACCTGAAGTCGAAGCTACAAATGATGATGTAGGGGCAACGGAGGTATCAAGCTGAGAGATAAACCGTCGGAGGGCTTCAATCTCATCTATGGATAGATGACTCTCTAGTAAGGAGGCAAATGTGGGAGCAGCTGGTTCAGAGGGCATGGAAGTGACTGAATGCGCACTGGGTCTATTACCACCAAAACGACCTCCACCCCTAACTGAGTGGGATCCACCTCTTTGGTATGGACATGGAGGGAGATCCTGGGGACGTCCATGTAAGTCCCAACACTAGTCTTTAGTATGCCTAAGTCTACCACAATGCTCGCACTTAAGGTGATCACGATCATCATATGTACTAAAGCGTCCACCACGACCACGAGTGGGAGGACCCCCACGGCCACCTCGACTAGAAGTGGAAATAAATGTTGATTTCTCAACTATAGATGATACATTCATCACACAACGTCGGCCCTCTTCTCTGTGAATATGTGCATATAATTCATTTAGGGATGATAAATTCATATTGAGGATTTGGGCTCTAACCTACTCCTATTCAGAGCTTAAGCCTGCTAGAAACTCAAACACCTGAATCTCCTCGACATGCTTCCTATAAGCTATGGCATCCTTAGTACAGGAGGAGCGGTATGTTGTATAGTGACCTAGTTCTTCCCACAATTTCTTTAGAAAGGCATAATAAATGGTTAAGGGTTGATCCCCTTGTTTAAACTGAGTAATTTACTATCGCAATTGATATACTTTGACAACATGACCAATTTCTGAATAAGTTTGAGATAAAGATTCCCAGATTTGATGAGCCGTATCTAAGAAGAGATAATGATCATTGATTTCCAGTTTCATTGAGCTCAACAACCATCTCTTGACCACAGCATTTTCGGTCTTCCACTTTCGGTACTTTGGATCCTCCCTAGGAAGAGCCTTTGCCTCACCAGTCAAGTACTCTTCTTTATCCTTACCCTGAATGTAGATCAGCATGGATTTCAACCAAATGAGGTAGTTGGTGCCATCGAACTTAACGGTGGTGATCTGTACTTATAGAGGATCCCCAAGGATTAGAGAACTCCCCATATTCTGGCTAGATTTTTGACTTTTAGCCTCCATAATGTAACTCAGACACAAATTGTCAACAACATTGCAACTAAGGTTACTTTTACCTTCACGGATTTAGACACACCAACACAATCCAAGAACACTATATAAGAGCCAGACACAGCCCAAAAACATACCAAAAAGAACACCAAATTGTCATAAACAGCCCAAAAAATTCAAAAAGAGGCCAAGCATGTGTGCACGAGGTCAATAACATACATCTGGACCAACATCATCAATATTGAGGGGTACTTCCAATTTCTTAATAAAAAAACAAGAGAAAAAGGAAAACAAAAAAATAAAAACGTTTGGCAACAACCTGAGAAGGGAAAAAACCTCGCTGACGCTTCAATACCCAACCAAATCACACAAGGTTGGTCAAGTCCTATAGACTCCTCTCTCCAAAATGATCCTACCTGTACCAAAGGATCAAGCCAAAAAACTCTCATGCGATCAAATCAAGCGATTTAGCAAAATTTGAGAATTTTCCCCAACTTCAAAAACCTCTTCGAAAAACCACTTTTCGCTAATAAAAAAATTCAACAAAAATCATGAAAATTCGCTATAAATCAAAAGAACCCAGATCCCTCGGGTTTGGAGGTCAAGTGTCATACAGACATGTTGACATCAACGTACGGATGGCTGACGTCTGTACCAGCACAACTTTTTTTATTTTTTTTCTTCAGCAGCAATCGATCCTGGAGTTTGCTCTGAAACCAACTTGGAATTATTAATGGGGAAATAAAGGTAGAAGAAGAGAGAGAGAGGAAGAAAGGAGAGAAGTTTTGGGGGAATCGTATGTTATTCACATACGAATATTTTATTAATATATAGAGAGAAGTATGGTATACATATACATGTATATGAGATTTCTACCAATACTACCCTTAGAGATGTATCTCAACATGAAGTGTCCTGCTCTAGTTGTTTTTCTAGTTATTTATATGAAAGTAAAAAAGGCTCCATGAAACAAATTTGCAGATCAAGGCATACCCAAACCAGCAGATTGGAGCCACAGTAAGAATGTAATATTAAATTTGTAATCAGATAAGTATTCATTAATATAAGTGGACCAAGTTTGCTGACATCAAATAAGATGTACCCCTGTTGAATCTTTTCTGTCCTCTTGGAAATAGCAGTTCATTAACAATGACATCCCTGCCCTGAAAGTGGAAGGCAATACAGGTGACTTGTATGCACTTGTTCCTTCATCATAAATGCTGTCACATTCCCACTGCTCTTTCCCTCCAAAACTGACAGTTCAAATTCTGTCAGAGGAATATCATACACATCTTGAAGCAATTGCTTCATGGATCATCTCAACAAATACCAACATGCAAATACACATCTCAATGTTGAAGAGACTTCATTTGTTTGATAGATACTGTCTTTGACCAGCAAGGGTGATGAACTAATTAACAAAAAACAGTCATTGGGGTCATGTATCTCAACAGCTGCCTTATTAAAAAGTTAGTTCTGTTACTAATCAAAAATATATATAAATACAAAAATGCATGTACATTGAAAAGTTGTACATGGACCAGCTATCACAGCTCTCTCCCAAACAACAGTCGAAGAGCAGAATGGTATCTAACAAGTGTTGGACTTGTACCTCAACCACTTTAAGGTATTACAATCAATTGTCCCCACTCGAAATATTTTTTGTGATGCAAGAAAAACTAATGATTCATCTTCTTAGGTATCTTGGGTGAGAGCATCTTGTGCAGCCAACATGTGGCACTTCTTACTCTACACCTAATCCAAGAAAGAAAGTTTTCAACATTGTACATTTTCTTGCCATTCCTAGAGATTAGAGCTTTGATAGGTTCTGATTTTCAAAAAAACATGACCTCTATCCAAATGGTTGTAGTAGATGAAGAACACTGAAAAATAGTATTCAAGGAATACAAAAAGATGCAAATCAAAAGATATTTGAAGTTGAGATTTCAAAACTAATTTTTTTCAAGACAATTCTTCTAGACAAATCATTAGGTAATAATGAATAACAACAAAGCAATTGTGTGAGAGAGGACCAACCACTCTCAAAGGATAGAATAAATGGCAATAATGAATAAGCTACATCGCAGAGTCTTGCTGCTCATTCAACTCACAGCTAAAACCATTCTATGTATGTGTTGTTTGTTAGCTGCCCAACATTTTGCTCCACGAAGCATGGTTGGTCTTATAGCGTCTTATAGAATTTTACCTTCAATTTCACAGCACTCTAGATGCATCTCTCCACTTCAGACATTGCCGGTCCCAAGCCCGGATAAAGGAGGAGGGTGGCGTCAGGTTGAGAGCCGGCCTTAATAAACTAC
>JAOXJP010002395.1:0-18277 GCA_025762735.1 Platanus orientalis
CCAAGAATAAAGAAAGAGTAATGAACTTGCAAGAATGAAGGCTAAAGTGTTGAGAAGATTGGACTTTAAACTTGAACTTCTAACCCTATCTACCTAGACCTTAGAGATTGAATGGTATTTTGTTTTTATGCTTATGTTGAAAATATGTACTTTGGTTTTTTAGTATATGAATAATAATAATAGTACTTTTACTTTAATTTAAACTTTATATTTACAATTAGTTACATCTACCTTGCTATGGTATTAAACTATTAACTACTTTGTATAACTTATTTTTGGATGTTCAAGTTATGATATTACAAAATATTGATATTTTTCAAGAAAATTGACTAAACTTGAACCAAAATACTATATGTAATTTTTTAATATTTTAAAATGTTTATTATATTTTAAAAAATAAAAACAAAAAGTGTCATGACTCCCCAAATCGACTCCAATGACTCCCGAATCGAGTTAACTCTTGAGTTATCCGAGTCAATAAACCTTGGTTCTTGGATGTGCAACACCTTGGAGAATAAGAACTTCTTGAATGCTACAGAGTTGGAGATTTGAAAAGTGAATGAAAATTACCCCACACATGAAATTTTGGGGTTTATATAGACTTTAGTTGATGGAGACTCCTTGTTGGACTTGTTGCTGACCAGCTGTTGGAGAATCTTTATCCTTGTAGTAGCCTAGCTCGCTAATAATCCATCTTGAAGCTTGGATATATAGTTGCAACCAAATTGTGCTTAATCATCCTTTTTAATGCTAGATCAATGGCTGAGAATAACTCCTTAATCATGTAGGAATGCCCTATTGCTCTTATCATATCTTTGTTGATTTTGGATAGGGTTTGATGAGACATAGGAAACTTACTATAGATTGTATCCCAATTGATGTAGTATTTTCTCTCTTAATGATCTGTACAAATTGGATTCGTTGTGCAGGAATTTGATTGCTTTATCACACTTCTGGGTGTTTTAAGAGTCTAAAACAACCTTAGTCATGATTCCCTAACTTTAAAATACAATTTTATAATAAATTTGGGTTTTCTGCCTTCTTCAGTCGCGGATTGTAAGTAGGTAATTGTGAATGAATATGCTCAGTCACAAATGAGGGGTATTTCCATAAATCTGCTTTAAGTCATGACTTTTCTATGTCAATGGTTAGGCACCAACATTTTATTGATTAAATTAATTTCCTTTGCCATTTTATTTCAACTTGGCAGAAAAGATTTATGCTATTTCCCTGTTTATTGAACTTCTTTCAGAAGCAATTTGAATAGAAAGAGGAATATCAACATGCTTTGAAGTAGTAAAATAATATTTAAGAAGCTGCAAGTCCTCATATCAATGAAGGATAAGTTGCTTTGGTCTAGATTTTTGCAGTCAAGGAATCTATTAAAGCATGTCTGGAACAGGAGAATGATGTTGGCAATGAGTAAGCCATGCATTTTTAAGCTAAATTCTAAATGAAGCCAAAGTATGATGCTCTCTAATGAAAATATATTACGTTATCATTATAGGTTTTAGCAATTAAATTAAGGAATTATCTTTGGTCTAATACGGTGTATTATATTGTTAATACTAAAATAAAAATATTTGCTCACATAGCCAATTCAACTCGGCCAATTTGGAAAATGGATGCTCTCTATCAAAGTATTACCTTCAATGTGTACCCCAAAGATCAGTCAAAGGTCAGGTGTTGGCCGATCATCTTTAAACCAAAGATGAAGGAGCTGCTCAAGTGGTCATCAAGCTATTTGAAGTGAGCATAATCCCTTGGAAAATAATTTTTATTGGGTTAGGTATTGAGATTCTAACCCTGGGCATGGATAATGACTATTTTTTTCTCAAGGCATAAGACCAAATATGCATTCCAACTAGATTTTCATTGCACAAACAATAAGACCAAATACGAACCCCTGATTGTCAATCCAGATCGATATGTCATTGCAAATGGCGGTTCAAATGGCTAAAGTTATTGGATATTCCCAATTGGTTATCAAGTACCTAAGTGACAAATACCAATGCTCAAGTTAGGCCCTGGCACATTATCATGCTACAACCATGTAGTTATTGGAAAGTTTTGATGACGTGCTATTAAAGTTCATATCAAGGGAGAAGCATAAATGTCCTATGAAATGGTTCAAATCACTTCTAGAATACAGATCCGAGTAAGCTATCAACTGAAGAACGTACTATTGAAATACATAAAGGGCCACTACCCTTAATCAGAAAATGAGGAGTTATTATCCTCTCCAGATTTTTAAAGTTCAGTAAATGTTCAGCAAATCCCGGTGGTCAACAACTATCCAAAAAACCAACAAACTGACCTTCATCTTTTCAATTTTGTTACCTTTTTTGCCATCTGTTAACCACTGAAATTATCTGAACGTTAACTGAACTTTTAACAATGTGGAGATGATCATGTGGGAAAAAGAAGAAGAGGGCTTCTCATGAATATTATTGTCATAAAAGCAAGTACCGATAACTGGAGGGTTCCCATCATACAATACTTTAAGAACCCAAACCAAAAAACTAGCCTATTTGCCTTGACTTAATGGGCATTATGTTGCACTATCAATGGAGATTGTAATTCCATCACTATAACAGTGTTCATTTTATTTGATGGGACATGGCTTTATATCGTTAAAAAAATGCAAGCCTCTCATACAAATAATCTGTTATTCCTAATAAAAGTAATAATCCAAAGGGAGAGAAATATTGAAGGGTTAAAAGAATTAAAAAATTAATAATAACAACAATTAACTTAAAAAACAAAAGGTGACAAGAATTGCTTGCGAGGGATTTTGACATGAATATTTTGAGGAGAAAAACAATTTAAAAAAAAAAAGTATAAAGATACGAAAATAGTTAATTCTTCATCTAGAACTGCGTCCGAATCTGGTCGACTACCTTACCATCCACTTGTAAAGCCTTCGCTAGAATATCATTTGAAATGTCAGGGTTCGACCCAAATACCGCATTTGCAATGGTGATGACACCAGGATTCTGGCTACTGAGAGCTGCAATGGCAACAGCATTACCATACCCAACATTGCGCTGGAAGTGAATCAGACCCACGGGGAACACAAACACATCACCCTTTTGAAGGACCTTGGTGATGAGACGGTTACCAGGGTTTGAGGTGACGAAACCAACGTATAGGCTGCCTTCTAAAACAGTTAAGATCTCAGTGGCTCGAGGATGCGTGTGAGGAGGATTGATACCCCATGGTGCATAGTCTACACGGACCATGGTGATGCCAAGGGTATTGAGTCCTGGTATCTGAGCCACACTAACTGGGGTCACTCTGGAGCCAACAGGATTTGATGTATTGCCCGGAAAGTGAAGCCCTCCAAAAAAGAAATCGTTAGGTTGAACGAGCTTGGGATCCTTGCAAACTTGACCATTTACTAACACTGTCGCAAGATACACAAAAATTAACCAAAATTATAAGTAAATAATTCTGAAGAAAGCACAAACACTTGATATTAATAGTGTGAAGTGATCTCTGCCCAAAAAAGATTGAAACACATTCTATGATCGTACCTGGGCAATTGGTGTCTGCAACGCAAAAATCTTGAAGAGGACTATGATCTGACGCTAAAGCAACAGTAAAAGTGATAGCAAGAAATCCTAATAATAAAATGTGATTAATGGCCATTTGAAATATTCCTAAATAGAGAGGTTCCAACAATCTAAACAAGAATAAGGAGATTTCCAGAACTGAGACGCCCAAAATGAGTTTTGAGTTATGGAATAGGCAAGTGTTAAGATCTCTTTATATAGAGTAAGCTGAGGTTACTCGAAGATGCAATATTATGTGTAGTGTTGCCGTCCAATGTGTTGAAAGAGTCATTTTTATTCTCACGTAAAACCGCGTGAAAACAGTGCTGAGGTAGCTAAAAATTCATGCCGGTTACTTTCAATCTCTTTCCCTTGAATTTTTATGACTTGATCATAGTAGAGTTTTTACTATTTCTGTTGATCCATCAGAGAGGAGATATACAAAGACTAGTAAAAACACAGAATTTGGATACAAATAGATAAGATGACACGGCGAAGGTTGGATTCAAGTAAATGGTTTCTGTTTGTTCTATCCGAAGAACGATCCTATTTCAAGGTTTTACAAAAAGAAAGAAGAGTTTGAGTTGTACTCGAGATTTAGTATTGATTCATTTGGACAATTAGACCGCTCTTTTCAACCTATTCTTAGGATGTCTGGATAATGATGGGAAGAATTGACAGAATCTGAATTATTCAGATAAGCCCTCATCTTTACTCATTGGCTCCACAAAGGTTGGCAAATGCATGGCCGGCAGGACTGTTCTCGTGCCTCTCCGTGTTTGGTTAGAGTAGTTCCCAATTAAAGATTGGGTTGGACATTGCCTAGCCCAGATTAAATCTGGACAATCCTGTTTTTCCTTCTTTTTCCTAAAATTAATGAAGGACCCATCAAGCCGGCCCCGGTTTCCCCAATTTTATTTTGGCATTCCCCAATTATATTAACCATTATGCCTTGTTCTGTTCATTGCACATTTCGAACTTGACATGGGCCAACCCTTCTCCACTCCTTTCACTGTGGTTCTTGGCAACCAAACGGGGCCAATGTCATGTGGCACAAATTTTCAAACGTTCCTATGACCCCAGGCACCAAACCAGACAGCGTGACCAAAAAACAAATTGGATCAGGCGTTTGAGGAGGGTAGAGTCAGTCCTTCAAATGAGTTCTTTTCTGTTTTGTATTCAAGGACTTTTTTCAGAACATAATACTGTGAGTAATAAATTACAGAAATAGAACATCAATGAACAGATAGTTGACTGATAAACATGACATACTTACAAGGGATGATTCTTGAAGATAACCAATCATACACTGGGCTTGATTACTCCATGTGCAGACCTTATACAAATTCGACTAAACTGGCTAGCTTTCAATGCAATATCGAATGAAAAGTACGTGTTTAACAATCTTCAATTGATAAAGAAACAATGCTTAATGACTATAATATTCAGTTGAAAGAACTCTTAAGGGGAAGGTTAGACTATAAAACTAAGCTAATGACTTGCAGATATAAACTCATTGTTTTGAAATGGTAATGACGTGTGTTGTTGGAGAGGTTCCAAAGCAGAAGGATAGAAACTCCAGAGAAGGCAGATAAGGCAGCAGATGTGATGTGTGTTTTATGTCAGTTGAAATCGTCTACTACAGCGTGAAGTGTGATAAAGTCTGGCATCAGTGTGACATGTACCCTTACAAAATGGAGAGAAAAAAATTCGATTGACCATTTTCACTTTTTGAATGGTGATTTCCACATTTTTAGGGGCACATGTTGCACTGAAGATGATGCCAGACTTTACCACTCTTCACGCTGTAGTTTACGATATCAACTCCTTTGCACTGCTCACCCCACCCCCCACCCCTCTAGGGATTAGACCCTGGGTCCTCCCTATAAAAGACTTATGCCACAGCTGTCAGAACACTGATGCATTGGCATAGTGTTCTTAATCCTTGGATGTATACACTCCATCTCAGGGATCCCCAACTGGATTTGTAGGACCAAATGAAGTCACCTTAAGATAGGATTGATACAGCGCCTGACATATCAGCATTGAAAGAGTGACTTGCACTTTTTGAGGGATGGTCCGTGTCAGTTCTACCTTAGAATGACTCTGGTTAGTCCTACCAAATCCTCAGGGATATCCCATCTGGATTTGATAGGACTAAATAAAGTCATCCGAAGATAAGACTGACTCATTAGCTTTAAAAGAGTGACTTACAATTTTTGGGGGATGCTTTTCACTTTTTCAATGCTGATGTGTCATTGTGTCAATCCTACTTCAAGATAACTCTAGTTAGTCCTACCAAATCCGATATCAAATTTACATTTTTACCCTATGAAAGGACAATTTAAAGTTTGTCTAAAGTAAGAATGACATTAGAAGCCGACACAATGCCAAAAATTGAAAAGCGTTCCCCAAAAAGTATATATCACTTTTTTGATCGGTTCCTATTGTCATTCTTACGTTTGCCTAACTTTAAGTTGTCCTACCACTCCCGCCTGACATTTTTCTGGCCATAAAAAATTGGGTTTCGATGGGCAAAGATCAACCAACCGTTACGATGATCCATTTGATCGGTGGGTCAGCGAGTGAACAGTAAAAAAATTTTATGGGATCAGTACTTCAACCTTTAAAAAAAAAAAAAAAAAAACCGGTATTTATTTCCCTATGTTTTGAGGATATACATATGTAGCTTTCTCTACTAAGTTAGATTAGAAGACAGTCTTCAACAAAAACAAGAGGGTCGCATTGATTTTCACGTGCATCACACGCCTTGTCACCATCATATCAGCCATGGAAGAAAGATTTATGGGTTCCCGGGAGGGAACATAATAGCTGGCAATAATGGTTTATATGCAGCGGTTTGTGACGTTCCACACTCCTGTGGGGTCAACCGACCATTTCCCCTTGTGCCCGGAACGCCGACCCCAATTAGGTTGTTCCATATCAAACTAATTTGGTGGTTGTTCATCTTAAATGAAGTAATTAATCGTCTATCTTAAAACCCTAAAGTTATAGAAGAAGTTAAAGTTAATAAACATGATATATTTCAATATTTGCCTTTAAGGGGTATACTCTTGGACAAACAACTCAAGGGAGCAAGGTGCAAACCCATAGAACATCCATACATGTGCATAGAAAGTCTGGGGGAATAATTGCATCAATGAAAGATTTGAAGTCGCAAACTAAAATATGCTCCGATACCATCTTAAATAAAAACAATTAGTCTCTTCTAAAACCCTATAGTTATAAGGAAGGTTAAGTTAATATACTTGACAGATTCCAACAACTCGTACTATCCCAAAGATTTGGTGCGACTCCTTAAAGAATGTTTAAGGTCAGCCCTACATTAGGAGTGGACACATCAGTGCCAAAAAGTGATAATCACCTCAGAAAGTGTAAATCACTTTTTCGACACTGATGTGTCTGCCCCTAATCCAGGGCAGGCTGGTTCGAGAATCACCATACTTTTGTTGGAGTAGGAAGACTGGAACCGCTCCCTCTCACCAGCATGAAAGCAACATTATGGTGGAACATGGGCGATGGACCCTGTTGTTGGGTCTATCCGGTGGGGACCATAGAAATTCAGTGAGAATTTTATATGCCGACCTCTAACCTGTGCCAACGTCCGCTGATGGTCAAACGGGTGGAAACATAAGCGTCAAAAGTGATTTTAACTCTATGAGGGTGAGTGTAAATCATTTCTGACACTGATGTGGACGCCCCTTATCCTAGGCGTTTGCCTACGCCGAGCGTAGAAATGCCTCACCGATAGAAATCTCTTTCCCTCCGCAGCAAAAGATCTCGTATGCCCTACTAAGTCCAACTCGTAGTAAAAGTTAGCTAAAACAACAGAGACCCTTGTGAGGCCACGATGTATGAACTGAAGTGCCAAGAGATCTCCCTTGACATTTCTTGCAAAAGGAAAATCTTTTTGCTTTTAGGTGGGATTCAAAAGCATGTGTGTTAGAATCTGAGGCCACGAAGTCTTAATTACGACAATACATGTGATGACTGACAAAGGGTCATTGCTTTTGTCTCTGGATGCATTACTGATTGAAGTGGGACGACGGTTGTTAAAAATGTTTATTTTGGCTGAAAAAAAAAGCCTTCGGTATACTTGAATTAAAATTTGGTGCTGACAGTGTATTTGACATTTGACAAGGGGCCTGATCCTCTGCACCAGGAGCAGGGTGCACCTTCTCTCTCACGAGAGTGTGGGTCCTATGCATGGTGCAGAGAATTTTCTTGTATTTGACAGTCGGAAAGGATGTTCTGTCCAGGACACCAGGAGATGTCATACAGAATAAAATGGGTGTGATGCATTTTTTTGAATATGAAATATGCATTTTATACCATATGATGGCCCCTGTTGTCCTAGACACCATCCTAGACATTAAATCCTGGACAGAAAATCCTTTCCCTTTGACAATTATTCTCAATTTCACGGATCCACACTCCCGAGAGAGAGAGAGAGAGAGAGAGAGAGAGAGAGAATGAATGAATGAAAGCGGACCAACTAGACCAAAGCAAATAAAAATTGGTGCAGCATTTGGTTAGGACATTAAAAGGTATCAAAATACTATTGATGATACCATGTCAGCCAAAAGTCATCTCAATTGTTAAACCAGTCAGTCTTGAACTCATAGATTCTCTTGCTTCAACAAAGAACTTCAACTTTTAGCTGCATTTATGAAAAATAAAGCCATATTTGTTGTAGTGCATAAGGAGCAAGAGAATGAAAAGAAAATTAGAATAACCATTATCAGGACTTAATGCATTTAGTTATAGATTTCATTGACATTAGAGAATTTGACCTGTTTATCAATAACCGGGCAATAAAATTATTCAACAAGATTATCAAGAATGGAGAAACAAATTTATTATGGCCATGTTTGGTTGCCATGAAAGGCTTGGTGAAATTTTCTCAAGAAAATAATTTTCAAGCCATCTAATTGCCAAGAAAGAGAATTATTGGATTTTCAAAATTTTCTCAAGCACCTATCCATTTTCTTGTCACTCAGCATTTTATTTTTACACAACTATTGCATGAAAATCCTCTCTTTTTCATGAAAATTGTAACAAAAGCTTTTCTTTTTCATTTTTGGCATTGGCAACAAAACGGTCGTAAAAAAAGAATAAAAATTTTCAAA
Organism: Platanus orientalis; assembly: GCA_025762735.1. Classification (NCBI taxonomy): domain Eukaryota; kingdom Viridiplantae; phylum Streptophyta; class Magnoliopsida; order Proteales; family Platanaceae; genus Platanus; species Platanus orientalis. The sequence goes on from JAOXJP010002395.1 coordinate 8,705, forward strand.
TTTTTTCTTTTCTTGTGTAATTTTTTTTCCTTTTCTTTTCTATCATTCTCTATTCAATAAGGCAACCAGACAAGTTCTATAAGGAAAAATGACTTTCAACACCATGTATATTCATATATTTCTTAGAAAGAACCTCTGTAATTGTTGGTGAAAGTTTCCTCTCAAAAAATAAATAAATAAATTGTTGATGAAAGTTCAAAAAATTCTTGATTCATTTCCAAACTCCCATCTCTTGATTGTTGTATATTTTGTATTTCCATATTGGAGATTCAAAATATACGTGAATCTTCTTATAGATTAAATAATTTTTATTAATTTTACCAAAAGATTCATTAGAAACATCTATTTCCTATTTTGTAGATACCAAACGACTATCTATTTAATGTCGCCTATTTTCTTATTTTGTTAATAAAATTCATTGATATTTTACTTATTTTATTAAAAGAAATCAAATATATTTCTCTCTTAATTATTGTAAAAGACATTGAGCTTATTCGAGAACTTATTATCTTTTATAAGATATTATATTTACCTTCCAAATTATAAAAGGATATTTATGCCACTAAATGTCGTAATTCAATGTATTAACCTGTGGCAACAAATAAGCAAAAAAAGGTTTCAATGGAGGAGAAAAGTTCAACAGGAAGAAAAATAAACGTTGGACTCTCTTTAAAAAGGCGGAGCCCAATGTCATATGCAAAGACAAGAGAATCACGTGTTGCAAAGATACTAAACAGAGAATCAAGCATCATTATTTTATTTCTTTCTTATTTTTTTTATACTCAATTTCTGTTTTATTTGAGCTTTTTCATAAGTGATTTCTTGAATTGAAACCAACAATCATTGTCATTACCATGTGCTTTTATTATCGTGCGGGTTTAAAAGCCGTCGTCATTGGATCTTGGGATGATCGCTAGTGCAATCCCTGCTGCATCAATTATTGACTGAAAAGCGCAGTAAATATTGTTTAAGGAAAGCGTCTTTTGACATTCCTCGGCACCAAACCAATAAGATTTTTCATAACCCTTTTTTTACTTTTATTGTCTATTTAGATTATATGATGTTGAATTTTTATCGAATTACTAGGTCTCTTTAACCATATGCATATGCAAATAGTTGGTTATACTATTTGAACAGCATATTACAACATTGATTTCTGTGGAGACCTGGGAATGATTCATTAAATGAAAATTGAAAAAAGAACTGGATTAGAGTAGACAAGGAGATAGCAAAGAAAGGACAGATACAAGTAGGTTACAAAAGAAAATCAAGTGAAGGATTAAAGTATATGGTACCATGAAACAGTGAGAAGAATTTACTGTTGGCTGATAAGAAAAACCAATTCCTTCACAGTCGAGATCAATGTCAACTAACAGTCCACAGAGACAGAGAGAGAAACACCAATCCATTAATGGGCTGGATTGTCATGGACTTGTTTTGCCAAGCCTCAAAAAAAAATTCTACTTTTTCTTCGTCAAAATGACATCTTCTTCTTCCATTTTTTTTTTTTTTTTTTTCAATTCATAGGAACTGATATCCATTTTGTTGGCCTTTTAATGGTAGTGATTGGGCTGGTGCTGCTGAATTCATTTCATAGTTGCAAGAGTTACTGTGGCTGTTGGTGTCACATCAGATGGGACTGAGGCTAATTGGACTGTTGGCAGTGGCATTACATTTACATCCACTATTGCTATGATGGTGACAGCTGCTCCATGGTTGATGATCCATTGATTGCTGCTGCAATGGTGACACTAAGAAGACTGTTAATGCCGCTCATTGCATTGGTGACAAGAACAAAAAAGAAGGCTATTTTGTTTGGTCTTTCTAATGAACTGGGCCTGATAGATAGAGGGAGCTAAAAAGCTATGGACAACAGTGGAATATCAACAAGAAGATAACAGTAAATGCGGACAGTGGACATATCGAATAGCTATCTGGTAGAGAACACTCTTGATGAATATAGCACCAAACAAAGCAGCTGTTTCGACAGGCAGCTTCATTTGAAGGCCTAATGTTGCTAAGAAAATTTAGACTTTAAAGATCAACATGGTAATAAGATATTGCATGAATCAAAAACCATAGTCACAACAGCAATGAGGAGCACCATAAGCACTACAACAGTTAATCCCTCCTTTAAAAGCTTTGACAAAAGATGGGAACAAGAGAAATCCTAGGGGTGGCAATTCGTGTTGGAGGGTGGGGTTCGTGTCATGTCAAGGATATATGATTATATGGTTTAATCTGAATACGATCCATTATTAATCATGTCAAAGTGGGTCAACCCAAAATACAATTACAATAAACCTTAACCCACTAATTTCATGTCAGGTTCACAGGTCGTGTGACCTAGGAGTGACAATTCGTGTTGGTGGTTGTATTCATGCAATGTCAAGTTAAGGGTATACGACTATATGGATCAACCCATGACCCATTTATTAATCATGTCAAAGCAAATCACTTTGACCTGAAACACAATTATAGAAAACCCTAACTTACTAATTTCATGTCAGTTCGTGTTGGGTTCGCAAACTGTATCAAACTTTTTTTTTCCTTTTTTGGTGAATACGGATCCTATCAAACATTACCACCCCTAAGAAACCCTTACACAGTTAAATAGAAAATAGAAAAATGTAGGTGCAAGAAGGGGGTTTGGGTTCGTTACGATTGCACAAAAGAGAGACATGGAAGAAGTAGTAGTGAGAGACAAAGTTGGCCAACAGGCAATAATAATATTTTCGCCTGCAAGGAAACGGCAAGACGACATAGATGAACAAGAGAGTTATGTCTGATTCTGATATCATAAAAAGTTTAGAGAAATGGAGATTCTTTATTGATTGTTTTACTGTCAATATAATACCTATAGTAAGAGGTTCGAATAAACCATTACAAAAATAAGAATGAAAACTAAACCAAATCAAATCTTATCCAATTAACTTTTAACTAAATTTAATCAAATCTTATCCAATTAACCCTTAATCAAATTTGATCTAATAATCTTTAGAACCCTAATAATAATATGGGCATTGGAGATCCTCCAATCAGTGATTCTCACAAGAACTAAAATTGCATTTGCAAATACAAGTGATTCCACCCATAGTTTTGAAAACCGAATTGGATCAGACGGTTCAATCCAATTTGATTAAAACGGGCACCCTTAACGGTTCTATAGAAGCTTTAAACCGTATTCTGCCCAAAACCTCATCTAGCCGGTCAAAACCGATCGATTTCTTATGAACCTGGTTCAAATAAAACCAATTGATTTTTATTTTTTTAGCAAATTAAAAAGAAAAAAAAAATAGAAAAGTGTCTTTTCAAATTCCAATATGCTTTTTATGAATTGTTTTATTTTTTTGGTATTTAATTACATTTTACTGATATTTGATGTGAACCGCGTTTGCATCATGTAAACCATCGGTCGATCTCGGTTGGACTTGAACCATCCACCTTAAGATGGCCCGTCCGATTCTCAAAACTATGATTCCACCCATTAGAGGTCTACGACCAAATTCTTGCCAAGACTCTTGAGTGTCACAAACACGATCTCGAATTTCCGAGTGACGATCTCTCTTCGAACCAATCAATGATGTCGGCGAACACAAGGTTGATGTTCTGGATTTGCTCGCCTGAAGTGAGTGCATGACACATTCCGGGATACAATTTGAAAATCTTGTCTTTGCTTGATGCAGACTTGTACAGTAGTTCGCTTGCGGACGGATTCGTCACCTTGTCGTCGCCGCCTTGGACAATCATAAAGGGTAATGAAACCTGAGTTACATATATGAATGAAATATTAATCAGATTTTTTAATGAAGCCATGTTACAATTTGAATAGAAAGATGAAAGATGCTGCAAAGACCACGTCACTTTTGCACAATAGCTCCACCGCTGTGAGGATGGAAGTTGGATAACTTAAGTCAGACAAAGAAGTAAGAGAGAACTAATCCAACCGTTCGTCTCCCTTGCACAAAGGCTTCATTTGTACCCTTACATTTAGGGTTGTAAAGGAGCTAACGTTGAGCTGAGCTGTTGTAGCCATGAATCGGGATCGGATACGACCAGTCCCGATCCGATCAAAGGTTACAATACAAAACTGATGATCATCTCGGATCCACCAATCCTGACCAAAGGTCAATCTAGCTTACTAATTCATGGGCCGATCCGCTGCTAAGATCAATCCAACCTAAGATTCGGGATCAAGGATAGCAATCCCAATCCAATCCGACGGATGCAAGGTCGTATCAGCCGATTTTTCGAATCATGATTGTATCTCAGCTTGGGCTCAGGCTTGGCTCGAGTTATTAAGGATTGAGATTTGCCATGTTCAAGCTCGGCAGATCAGATCTACCCGTTAAAGATTTATCAGGCTACGGTTCAACCTGTAATAAGGGTCCAATAACATAATATCTTTCATTTTTGGGGCCTTACTAGTGGAGCCCATCAAATCCGTGGCTCAGTCTTGGGTTCTTACAACCCAACGCTGGATCATAGTTTTGAAAACTGGACTAAGATGTCCAATCCAGTTTGACAAAACTGGCATCCTAAACGGTAGGGGTGTCAACGAGCCGAGCTTTGCTCAGCTCAGCTCAGGCTCTTGGATGAAAGTCAGACCCTGAGTTGCCGAGCACGATTCGGGCCTGTGTAGTTCAGCTCAGCTCACTAGAAAGAAGAAAACAAAAACCAGGCACAACATCCTTAACGGTCTATTAATCTTATTTGTCTTATTTGAACATTACTATTGTCTCTATAAATAATTATAATCTAAACCAAACTCTTAACTAGCTGAGCTTTTAGTGAGCTGAGTTGAACGAACTCAGCTCAGTCTCACTTAATAAACAAGCTTAAATCAAAGCTCAGGCTCAGTTTATGAACCCAGTTTTAAACTTTTAATAATACCAATCGGTTTTTATTTTTCAGAAAATAAGAAATAAATTTGAAACATGTCTTACCAAAGCCTAGTTCCATTTTCCATAAATTGTTTTGTGTTTTAGTATTTTAGTATTTTATTACATTTGTTAGTATGTCTAAAAATTAGAAACCCGGTCATAAGGCCTTCCAATACATTATAAATTGATTTATTTTTTTGGCATCGTATTACATTTTACTTACGTTTGAAATAAACAGTTATTAGCCCATATAAATTATCGGTTGAACCCAATTCGAGATGAACCATTCATGTGACACGTGGTCATAAATTTGTTAAAAATGTTTCGAAGTTAACTTTGTTAACCACGTGGTCATAACTTTATGACAGACATTGCCCTTTTACAAAAGCAAAAGAATAAAACGTTCCAATCTCTCTTTAAAATTATTTTTTTCCAGATCCAAGATCCTTTTGATGAGGCGACTAAGAGGTCAACAATCAAGGAAAGTCTACTAAAGGTCTGACAAGAATTTAAAACTCACAAATCTCTTGCTTGTCATGGGTTCGGATTTTTTCAGCAGTTAAGATTGTCTCCTGTTTACAATTAATCTTGTAGCTCAGAAGACCTACACATATTCCAAAAAAATGAAAATTACTAATTTTTTTATATGGATACACATCATAAGCCCAAAAATTTATTTGTGAACAGGAGACGATATTTTGGCCGTTTCAATTGGAGAATGAAAGATAAGACGAGAATAACAAATAAAAGGCCGCAATTTAATCTTGCTTTAAAATTGGCAAAAAACCCCAACCCCATGTAAGACAAGGGCATCAACTAACGTATTTACAAAAACAGCCTTTTTATTTGAATCATATCACCCCTGTACCAATCAATGCATGACGCAATGTGTTGCAAGGGGTGTTTTGATCAATAATACATGCATGGGGGGTGATATCCTCTGCGACGCTCGGAAGCCGAGACAAAGGGAGGGAATCAATTCACTTTTTGTGGGGTGAAGTGACAATTCCAAAAGTGAATTGATTCCCCCTTCTGCCTCGGCCCTCATGCATCGCAGAGGGGAGAGTTGCAGAAGATCTCAGGCCATGTGTGCTAATGGAGGATATTATTATAAATATATAATAAATATGTACATGTGTATTTATTAATAAACCCTTTGTCAAAACATTGTGTCTCTGGGTAGAGAGACTGGCATTAAATATGTCACAGAGAAATTGGTAAGATAACTTAATAGAGTAGCTAAAGTTGGAATGACATCAGACCAACACATCAGTGCTCAAAAGCAAAAAACCATCCCCAAAAAAGTGTATATCCCTTTTTTCATGCTGCTGTGTCAACCCTGGTGTCATTCCAACTTTAGCCACTCTCTAAGTTGTCATACATAATCCACTCTCGAAATATGTCCATTTGAACTGATGATGTGAACTTCCGTGTCTTCTTACACAACAAAAGGGTGGATTGTATCCGCTCGGACCGCTCCTCTTATCTAACACTCCTCTCTACACCCTGTCAGGGGGTGGGTACCTCAGCGCCAAAAAGTGATTTTCACTTTTTAGGGGAAGCATATCATTTGTCGGTGCTGATGTGCCCACCCCCTGCCCTGACAGGGGGCGGGGAGGAGCGTTAGTTAAGAGGAGCGGATACAATCCACCAATGTGAAATGACTTTTTATATTATAAATAGATTAAGCGCTCACTAATATTATAAATAATTAAATTAAACAGTGCATGAAAAGAAGCTAACAGTCAAACAACTGACCTGATGAAGGTTATGCTCCACATCTAAACTGGCCATTAAAAGTTCGTAGCTGGTTTTCAAGCGAGGCCGTCCTTTGTAACAAAACTGGTTCGAACGAACCTAAACCAACCAATAAATAATATATATATATATATATATATATATATATATATATATATATTCAATCAGAACAATCATTCAAGATTACGGGAATTTAATGAAGCTTTCCAAGAACATCATTATCGCATATCTTCCGTAATCAGCAAGTCTACGCATCATATGGCAGCTATCGTGGTAATCGACCATATATCCAAGTTTGGAGTTCTCATATTTTGGACGAACTTAGGCTGCTTTTGGCAACCACCTGTAATGTAATTATTTCATTTGAGTTTCCCAAGTGGAATGGTTTGTAATGGTCTCATTTAGATTTGCACCAATTTGTGCTTAACAACATTAGTCATTTCAATTTTTAGAAAATCCTAAGATGACTTCATTTCAAACTATCATATCATGGCTATCAGATCATGGTTAAAAATACCTTGAGAAACTCAAATGAAATGATTACATTACATGTAGCTACCAAATAAGCTATAATATTATTGCATCAGATTCTTGGAACCAGATGCCTCATTTCAATCACCGTATGAACCTTCGATCTATCCCCCACCCATAAAAAAAGGAAAAGAAACAAGTCTTTCTTTTTTTCTGAAAAAAAAAAAAAAGAAAGAGAGGGAAAAGAAATACCTCTTCTCTTCTTTTAGGTTCTTTAATGGCAAGATCGATGATATCTGGACCTGGGGTTACTTTCCATGTGGGAATAATTTTGCAAAGCATGCTAAGAATACGGATTACTAATGGAGATGGCTTCATCTCATCTGCAATCTGTAACAAAAATCAGCAACAAAAAAAAAGGAAAGTAATTAATTTTTTTATGAATAAGAAAATAATTAATCCTAAAGATTTTTTTATAAAACAAATTTGACTTGAGGAGAGGAGAATAAGCTCAAAAGAGACCCCATCCTTTTGGTCCAAAAAGACAAAGAAGATGAGAAGCACCTTACACATGGGAGCCACCAAGACCGCACCGTTCCAATAGTTTGGCTTCCTGCGGTGTAAAAGAAGAGCCACTGCTCCTCCCGTGGATTCTCCTATCAGAAATCTCAGTTTTCTTCCGTTCTCTTTCCTCTCTACTCATCATGAGAAAAGGAGACCATCAAAAAAATATCACAGAGAAAAAGAAGAAGGTGAAGTTAATATTCTAACCACATATGCTTGTAAAATGATTTGAGCAGTCATTAACGAGGTCGTCAAAGGAAGGGATGTATCCCTCCAATCCAGCTGATTTCCCATGGCCCTCGTAATCTATCCCATATACTGCAAAGCCAGCTTCGGCAAGCCGAGTTCCGGTTCCTGCATCAATACCCATTAGTTTTATTATATAAAATATATCTTTTTACTCATCAGATTCTCTGAACAAGGAGGTTTGATATTCACCTTCCATCGAGATGCTGCACTCCATAGCATATCCTATCCAAAAAAAAATCTGTAAGTTTGCTGAAACCAATGAAAATAGAGAAAATATAATTTTTTTATTATCTTGAAGAAGAAAGCGTAGTAAGCAGCAAAAGCTGCGATTAATACCATGGCACATAAAGATTAAGGCTTTTGGTTCTTGATTTGCAGGGAGCCATCTACATGTGAATAGTTTTAATCCTCGAGAATTTATAAATTCCTATACAACACATTAAGAAGAAGAAGAAAGAAGAAAAAAAACTCAAAGGCATTAATATCATCACTTCATCCAAAAACAGAAAAGAGACCCCATGAATCCAAATCAGGTTTTTCAATGAAAAAGACTAACCTCTTCGTATCTGATGTTACCAATCTCTTGAGCCTGCAATTATTAAAAATTGATTAGAAGTAAAAATAAATAAATAAAGAGACTAATCAGAACATGATGAAAAGGGTTCCTTCTTACATGCTTGATACAGATAAACAAAATGGAAAAAGTCAGTAAAGCAAGGAATCAAACTCTTAAATAAAGTAATTAACGTCTCTCCTAAGATCCTAAGGTGATAGGAGAGGTTAAGAGTTAATATACTTGACATATAATTTAATACTCTATCTGAATAGAGAATAATTATATCCACGGGGGATTTGAACTCGCAACCTTAAACCTGTCCTAAATCCTGATAGGCTGATACCATCCAACTTAAATAAAATAAGTAACGGTCTCTCTTAAAGCCTTTAAGGTTATAGGAGATGTTAGATTTAATATACTTCACATATATTTTAATACTAACCATGAAGAAGAGAAACAATGGAGCTGTTCCTGATGAGATGGACAGAGAATGCAGACCTAGATCTTTACTCAAAGGCTAGGGCTTTGGTTTTATTGGGTGATTTTGGTGGAAGGGATGGATAATGAATGAATGGGTATGCGAGAAAGGTTTGTTGATTAGAGATGTTTATATATAGTTGGAGAGATTTGAGGGACCACACTAAATTAAATAAAATGAGATTGGCGCCTATTTAGGAGACTTTCGTGGTAGTGGACACCAACTTTTGGAGTCAAGATCCTCTCCTGTCCACAATTAATCTTGTGATGTCAGAAGACGTACACATGCCCCCAGAATTGATTTAGTTTGATTTCTTCTGTTCATATTAAGAGTTCCTCCAATCTACATATATTAAAGCAAAAGGTGTCCCATGTGGCACCTCTCTATGTTTTTAATTTAGAATGTATAATTATTTTAGAAAATGTCATGTGAGCAATCCCACTCCCAACCCCAACCCCGTGATTCCCCTTTGTTTCTCTGTCAGTTCCTAAAATCTCTCTCAACTTCTTTATAATTTTTCTCACCTTCTTCTTTTAAACCCACGTTCTCTCACCCCCCCCCCAACTAACTACTTTTCTACATTTTCTCTCATTCTTATTTCTTCTCACTCACAT
>JAOXJP010002406.1:0-18276 GCA_025762735.1 Platanus orientalis
GGGTGGGGGGGTGGAGGTGGTGATGAGGATATCTAAAATTGTTCTTGGAATTAATTACCCCCTTTTAATTAACTCAGTCGTTTGATCTACTTTATTTAATTTGCTAATATTAGATCATTGTAAAGTGTAGAAAGTGATGCTTATGCAAATGCCTCACAGACAATGCAAATAAAATAAGGTACTTCCTTGGTATTGAGGTGGCTTGATCCTAGAAGGGCATCTTCCTATCTCAAAGGAAATATGTCTTTAGTTTCATACATTACTCATGCATATTGGGTTGCAAACCATGTGATACACTGATTGATCCTAATTGTAAGCTATAGAACCATGATGGTGATCAGTTGATTGATGTAGGGAGGTACTAAAGATTAGTGTGGAAGTTGATTTATCTTATACAAACTAGACATGATATCTCTTATGTTGTTGGAGTTATCAGTAAATTTATGCATGCTCCCACTACTACACATCTTGACTGCTCACCATGTTCTTTGGTAGTTGAAAAAGAACCTAGGTAGAGGGCTCTTGTACAGAAAGATGAGTGATCTTAGAATTGAGGCGTATACAGATGCCGATTTGCTAGGATCTACTACCAATAGGAGATCTACATCATGTTATTGCACATTTGTGGATGGAAATTTAGTCACATGGAGGAGTAAGAAGAAGTCCGTGGTGGCAAGGTCGAGTGCTGAAGCAGATTTCAGATCCATGAACTAAGTTGAGATTTCCTATCCAATGCCTAATGAGCTTGTACTGTAATAACAAGGCAGCTATCAGTAATGTCCACAATCTAGTACAACATGATAGAACCAAACATGTGGAAGTGGATTGTCGTTTCACCAAGGACCATCTACAGTTAGGGAATATCTATACTCCGTTTGTTAAAATTGGTGATCGGCTTGCCGATATTCTGACCAAGGAGTTAAGCAATGCACAGTTTTCCTCCATTAATAGCAAGCTGGGTATGTGGGATCTTTATTTTTACTTTTTATTTATTTTTTGATGAATTCTTTATTCTTCAACTTGAGGGTGAATGTTGGAGTTCATGTTTATAGTTGGTAGTTCATGTATATGGGGGCATGCTTGTAATTTCATGTATGTAGGGGGGTTATCTTAGTCTAGTTTATGTTTGTATTGTTCTCGTTTGGTATACCATTCAAATATGGTATATTATATGTATAAAGTATATATAGAAGTGTTACTAGAGAGGTAAAAATACTCTCTTTATGTTTTAGCCAAATTTTCTCTCTACTCTCTTTTCTTATTCTTCTTCTTCTTCTCTTCTACCAAACCTTAACCTACATTGCCTACTCTTGCTACTTTTTGGTTGTGGTAAAAAATAAAAAGCATCACCTTCACATTCATGATTGGAGTATCCAACTAACCATATGTCACTTATTAAAATTTTCCAGTGTCATCTTTTCGCAGTATACATTGTTTAAGGATAAAAGCAGGAAACATTTATTCTGAAAGCAGTTCTGTGATTCTGCATAATAATAATGCGAGCTATGAAACAGTCAAAGACAGGTATATGTAATTGATATGGATCACTTATGTTGTTTTAATTCATCTGTCACATTGCTGTATTATATAACATCAGCAACTACTTGTCTTTTTATTTGTCATATTTCTAATTACTGTTATAAACTGTATCAAATAAAGGAATGTTCTTTCCAACTTAGTGAATCAGTCGGTTTAGGATCAGCATTTCCTACAATTGTGGGACAGTGATATGTAAAGAAGTTTAGACTGCAACAATCTCTCGACTCCATGAAAACAATAAATGCATAAAAAAGAAAAGTAGGCTTGTTATTTTATCAAATAAAATTACACAATCATGCCAGAGAAAATGGTGTGTCCTGTAATTTAAATTTAAATTTTTTGTAATAACCTTTAGTGAATTAACGGCTCAGAACACTCATGATGAATCAATCATCACTCATTCTGGACACAAACTGAAATGAAAAGGAGAACAGTTTCCAATCTTTAATTCTTTACGAAGGAGAACACTCAATGATCAATTGACACTTCAACAGTTCTTATATTTGTCATGTCAAACATGTTAAGAAGTAGTATGCTTCTGTGTCCTTTGTTTTGAACAATCAATGATGCTGAGGAGGAGGAATATGCCTTTGTGTCCTCTATGTTTTGAACAATCAATGATGCCTTTGTGTTTTGAAGTTTGAACAAAAGAAGAATAGGACAGAGTCTTTTGTGTTTTGAACTATCACTGGTGTGGAATGGCCATGATAGAGAACCAAGTCCTCCACATTAAATGTAGAGCTGATCCCTAAATCAGTTGGGATGTCTAAGATAGGCATTAGGTCCAATTTTGTTTAGAACTTTGTATGGTCCCGAACTCCTCGCATGCAACTTTCGCACAATCCCTGTCAGGAATCGCTTGGAACGAAACTTAACCATAACTGGATCCTCAATCTGGAACTTACGATGCACTTGGTGTAAGTTAGCCAACTGTTTATAATGCTCATTACTCATGGCAATTCTCCGCCTAATCTCCTGGTGTAATGAATGAATGTGGGATGCAAATGCCGATGCAGACTCTGATGGACGATGGGATACAGACGTAGGAATGAGGTCTATAGGATCCCTGGGTCTATAACCTGTAACTATCTCAAATGGACTCATACTAATTGTCTTATTGACTGAATTATTATATGCAAATTTTGTAGTGAACAAGACACTATCCCATGACCAAGGTTCTCACCAACCCGACATCTCAATAAAGCCCTTAGGCTTCTGTTTGCCACCTTAGTTTACCCATCAGTCTGAGGATGGTAAGCCGATGAGAACTGTAGCTTGGTACCCATCATCTTCTATAATGTCATCCAAAAATAGCTAATAAACCTAACATCACGGATAGACACTACAGATTTGGGTACTCCATGTAAGCGGACTACCTCATTAAAGAATAAACGAGCAACCTTCGAGGCATATGAAATCTTGGTACATGATATGAAGTGGGCCATTTTCGAGAAACGATCCACTACAACCATAATGGAATCATGCTATCTCGGTGTGAGGGAGGCTTAACATGAAATCCATACTCACATCCTGCTACGGAGTGTGAGGTACTAGCAAAGGTGAATACAATCCTGGACTTTGATTCTTCTGCTTTGCCAGTTAACAAGTATAACATTGCTCTATAACTTTAGTCACATACTGTTTCAAACTGGGTTAGTGAGAACGGTCCTCAACTAGAGCAATGGTCTTATCTCGATCTAAATGGCCAACTGCGCTAGCTACATGCTTCTCCCATATCAGAAAGTCCCTCACTGAAGTGCGAGGAAGTATAAACGTGTACCCCTAAAGATATACCCGTCATGAAACACATACTCTTTGCTCCTTGTTGGCTGATCACCCTGTAAGGAGTGGAAGATGGAGCCAAAATCCTGACAAAACTTGTAATCCTCTCTAAGTCTATCAAATCTGTTCACCTGAACGTTTATTGTCTGCAGGATGTGGACCTTTCAACTCAATGCATCTGCCACCTTATTTTCCGATTCGGCTTTGTGTTTCAATACGAATGTATATTCTTGAAAAAACTCCACCCACTTGGCATGCTTTGAGTTGAGCTTCTTCTAAGAACCCAAATATCTCAGAGCCCCATGATTAAAGTATAAGATGAATTCTTGTTGTAGTAGGTAATGTTACGAGTATCGTGGGGACTGGATAACTGCATAGAACACTTTGTCATAGGTAAAGTATTTTTGTTTGGCCTCATTTAATTTCTCGCTAAAATAGGCCACCTAGTGTCTTTTTTAACTTAGGATTCCACTTATTCCAACAACAGATGCATTGCATGTAATTTCAAAGACTTTGGAAAAGTCGGAGAGTCACATGATAGAAGTTTCAGTTATCCTCGACTTTATCTCCTTAAAGGCCTTGGCTGCTGCTTGGTCCACTTGAATTCACTTTTATGGATGCACTCCGTAACAGGTGTCATCGCCAAACAAAAACCCCGGATAAACCACTTGTATAAGGTGGCCAAACCATGAAAACTCCGAACCTCATGAATATTGGTAGACTCAGGCCACTCTACAATTGACTTGATCTTTTCAGGATCAACGGTCATCCCCTCTCTAGATACAATAAATCCTAGGAAGAAAACTTATGGTGTCATGAATGCACACTTCTTAAGATTTGTAAAGAGTCTCTCTCTATGGAGTATCTCACACACTCCGTAGGTGATTCAAGTGGAACTCCCTGCTAGGACTGTATATAAGAATATCATCAAAGTATACAACCAGAAACTTTTCAATGTAAGGTCTCAACACCTAAGTCATAACCCTCATAAAAGTGCTAGGAGCTTTGGATAGTCCAAAGGGCATGACAAGCCACTCATAGTCTGTCCTTTGTCATCAAGGTAGATTTCCACTCATCCTCTGGCCTGATGCGAATTTGGTGGTAGCCACTTTTTTGATCTATCTTGGAAAAGATAGTGACTCCAGCTATCATGTCTAACATATCATCAAGTCTAGGGATGGGAAACCTATACCGTATTGTAATCTTGTTGATGGCTCTACTATATACACACATTCTCCAAGAACCATATTTCTTTGGAGTGAAAAGTGTAGGTATGACACACATACTCATGCTCTCCCTGATGAACCCTTTCTTCAGCAACTCATCCACCTACCGTTTTAACTCGGCCTGCTCTGTAGGGTTCATCCTGTAGTGAGGTAGATTTGAAAGAGTTGCTCCAAAAACCAGATCAATGGCGTGTTGAATATCATGCATCAGTTGTAGCTCATCTGGTAAATCCTCTGGGAACTTCTCTCCGAACTCTCTAATGAGTGGTTTTACCTCAGCCGGGAGGTCAGAAATAGGCTCAGGGGTCAATGATCTAGCAATTAATGCATACACTGGCGCATCCCCTTGAACCTTCTGTTCGAACTCCTTGGGGTTAAGAATGTTCAAGGTCTTTGTCTATGGACCCTTCACATCCTTCCCTTTATCCATCAGACCCTTGTCTCCATACTAGGCTTTTAGTGAAAGCAAAGTGAGCTTAATCTTCTTGTCCTTGAATTCGAACATGCACGTGTTGGTCTTGCCATATAACTTGACGTTCATTTCAAAGAGCCAAGGTCGGCTTAGGATTATATGCCCTACATCTATAGGCACGACATCACACCATATCTTGTCTTTATACATACCAAACTCTATGTGAACATGACATCTATAGGTGACTGGAATGGAAGAGGAATTGATCCACGACACTCTATAGGGCTGAGGGTGGGGAATGGTAGTGAGTCCAAGCCACTTTACATTCTTAGTAGGAACTATATTTGTGCAACTTCCACTATCCATGATGACTGCAACTTTCTCTCCACACTTGGCAAAGTTATAAAAGATGGTTGTTTTTCGTCAATCCTCTTCTGAAGCAGACTGGATGAGAGTACATCTCACCACCCACCAGATGAGAGTTTGGGGAGAGGGGTCGCTAGATTAAGGTCTCATGACAGCTAGACAACTATCCTCCTTCTCTCTATCATCATCACTTAGGGCCTGAATAGGATCAACAATCTCATCAATGCCAGTTTCATCATCATCTATATGTTGATCCCTCTGTACCGTCTCCTCTACAATGTCCTCAATAAACAAAACATGCTCTTTGGTGTAGGACACTGCTTACACTGGTGGCCTATTCCCCCACATTTGTTAGGATTACCCGAAAGGCGACCCTTGGCCTCTTCCTTACCTTTATTAAGAATTAGGCCAGTTCTAGAAGGGTTAGGATCTACTCTAGGTGGCTGTCCACTTGATGCAGGTCTCACATCCGAGTGCCTAGGATTATGGGGTCGTGGAGCTGCAGGCCACACATACCTCTCCATGTCCTGTGCTATCCTATAGATCTGTTCTAGAGTAGTAATGTAGTAAGGGATAAACTCCTAAATCTCAAGTTAGAGCCTCATCTGAAAGCGAGTGATGGTCATCTCAAGACTCTCATAGACTCCATATCTCAACCTACTATTATCAAATCTCGTGATGTAGTCCACTACGCTAAATGGACCCTGACGGACTGCATTGTATTGCTCAAGAAGTCTAGTGTGATAATGACGTGAAATGTACTCTTTGAGCTTATCTCGCATGTCTGCCCAACTAGTAATGGGTCTTTCATATCTTCAATAAATCTGCTGCTCAACTGACTTCCAGTAAAGTTGAGTTGACCCAACTAGTTTCATCCTAGCAAATTTAATTTGCCTGTGAGGGGAGATATCGTACTAGTCAAAGTATTGGTCCATCCCTCGAATCCAGTCTAAGAAGTTGGGGTCTAAGCACCCATTAAAGGTAGACACCTCCATCCTCATTGATTTTAGGGCTATCTCTTCGAGGTCTCTAGGGTCTCTATGATCTCTTAACCCTTGTTGCTCTCTATAACCCCCGGGATCAACGTCCTCATACTCAAACTCTAAGGTCCCATCCTTGGTTGGGATCACCTTTGGTCCATTTGGATGGACTGGAGACCTACCCCTTGGTGGGGTCCTTCTGGGCTCAGGCCCATGCTCAGTACTTGGAGTTCTTCTATCATGATTACTCATAGACCCATGGCCCGAATGGTGGTATTGAACAGGATCTATGTGAACTCCTCTCCCTTCCTAAGAATCTCTCATGGTACGAGGAGCCAACTCTCTACGGTCGGTTGTGGGTGTTCTTGTTGCCAGCTTCCATGACTTTAATCAACTTATCCACTTTTTCCGTTAAGTCCTTAAAGGCTGGATCATGAGTGAGTTGGGAGCTAGTTTCTTCTTCTAGGGACATTTTGAGATGATACTCAAGGCTTGACCTTGTGGGCATATACCAAAGGACTCAGGATAGTCAGACTCTAGAACTTCCTAAAAGAAGGCCTAGAATCTAAGTGCTGGAAAAATGCCTAATACCCTCAAAAAAATGAAATGAAATGCAATGTTATGCAAGAAAATGAAAGAGACTAACTCACCATGCAAAACTACACCTAAAATTCAACCTAAGGGTTCTTAATACCCTAACCTAAGCTTTGATACCAAATCTGATGCAACATGCATGTAGGTTTGTGAGTATGTGCAATAAGAGATTAAACAAGAATCATCATAAGCTAAATTCCTACTAACACCTTAGCATGAAAGTTTAAATGATTCTCAATTAGGATTAGGTGTGCAATGTTGATTATTCAAGAACACAAAGTAAGAAACAAAATTAAAGCCTAAAGAATTATCAAATTCCCAACATGATTTAGGAAACAATCATATATTATAGTGCTGGACAAAATTATAACAGACCCAAAATATGATTAATGGAGTTTCCAAGATGGGACATGGAAAAAGAGCATGGGACATGTCATAGAAGTAAACCGATGAAGGTTAAGGGAAATAAAGTGTCTTTCCAAAAATATGGAAGAGTACTATGGACTGAAAGTTCAAAAATCCAGCAAGTAATTTCTTTCAGACATTATGTCAAATATGTGGTAGGCACAATTTACAAAGTGGTTCAATGTATAGGAATCAATGGGTTAAAAGCCATGAAGTTGTAAGGTTGTTTTAAGGGAATTGGTGAAGGAGAATCAACTTCAAAAAATATGAGCTGGTGATCAAAATAAACCACAAAAAATCAGCCCCCAAACCTCCCCATTCGTGTCCAACAAATCCACCAAGATTCCCGCACAAAAGAGAATTAAAATAAGGCTGAAAATTGGATGATGTTACCTGTAATTGATGTTGCTGAATCCTCTTTGTTGTAGTTATCAATAACCCATACCATTCCACATGTGCTGATCTAAATGGAAGAAAGCCCAAAGCTGTCCAAAATTTCTGATGTGTCGCCCTTACCTAAAGATCCCTCATGAGATTTCTTTAAGTTTCGAAAGATGCTTCCAAGTCCTCCAAAGTAGGTGTCGTGTAGGCCTTGTGAACCCACCTTGATGCTTGTTTTGCTTCAAAACTTGAGATCTTCAAGTTGGTGATGGATGTTCTTACAAAAGGTATCTCCAGAATGTTGCTGAAAATTAATGTGAACAAAAGAAAAGACAAGAGAAAAGATAGAATCCTTTTAACTCGATAGGAAGGAACTGGCCTCTACCATCACTGTTCCTTGGAGATGATCTAAGCCCTTTCTAGGGTTAGGAATTCTCTGTGCTGATCATACCAGAGAAAAGTGCAAGTAAAAAACTGATTTTATTCTTCAATAATATTCTTAGACGTGTGGGAGTCTTTTAAATAGACCCCCACACCTAGAGCAACACATAAATGGGTCCTGAGGACCATAATACCCCCTCACACATAAATCCTCTCTAAAATACCCTTAAGTCAATAAAAAGAACCCACCCTACATGTGACATAAAAAAAGTGCTAACATAATTAAGAACCAATCACTAAACGTGAAATAAGTCCCTACACATAAAATTAAATCCCCAAAATCTAAAAATAAACCCGAAATAAATCCCTAAACAATGTGGACTGCTCAAATAAATGTGGGCCCCTAACCAAACCATAACAAGGATCCGGATCTCCTCCGTCTCTGCTGGTATGTCTGAAAAGTACTATCGCTAGTGGACCTGATGTCCTCATCACAACCCCTCCCCTATAATTTGATAGTGAAGAATAAACAAGTTTTTGAGGATTTGGATGTTCCCAAGGTGTGACTATAGCCATGTTCTCATCTCCAAGGCTCCGCTTCTTTCCATGTGGGTTGTAGCACCCTAGTGAACTTTTGAGTATCCACCTCACCCTCCCTCCCTCCCTCTTTCTACAAGGTGTTTCTCTTACCTTTTTTTTTTTTCTTCTCTTAGTCTCTTTTTGTTTTTTTCTTTCTTTCTCCTATATTTTTTCCTATCTCCTCCTTCCTCTAAAAGATTCCATACTGGTTTTCATCAAAACCTCTATTAAAAAACCTTCACTTTTATGAAATTCTTTGATTTGACCCATTAAATCTTATTGGAGTTTTATGGAATTTTAATTGTAGAGCCTTGAAACACGTCAAAAACGACCATAAAAATTTCAGAATTTTCTAACGGGTCAGAGCACCATTTTAGCAATTTTCAGATTTTCTGTCAAAAATTACAAAAATACCCTTTTGGTATATTTTCTTCTATTTTCTCATCTTTTCTGTTCTAAATCATTCTAATATTCTTTCTGTGAGTTTTTTTGATTCTTAATTTTTGTGGCTACTTGTTTGTTTCTAAACTCTATTTTTGATTTTTTTTTTGCTTCCACATCCTTCATTTTAAATTGTTTAAGGCTTTGAGAAATTGTGCTACATCAACTTTTGGTATCATCTTCCCTTTGTACTGCATCAATTCTGCCCCGGTTTTGCTTGTAATTTTTTTCTTGGTCCTAGATACATTTGTCGTGTTGTGAAAAGTCCTTACGACCATTGTCCATTTCTTTTTTCTCAGCGGTCTCTCCCACGATACTTCCTTCTCAGAAGTTTCCATTTTACCCTTTATTTTAAACTGACTGTTTCTTGCAACTAGACTATTTTTTATGGTCCTTCTTGATGTGACACCTCTGGCAACACCATCATATTCGTTGGAATAAATCTACTGAGACTTCTGGTTCCTGCCATCCAAATCCCACTTACCAAAAGTGGTATCCCGTACTCTCTGATTAGCAACAGTTAAAATCTTGCAACTTCTGCCCTTTCCTTGATTTGTATTCCAGCAACCAACTACCTCCAGCACTTGAAACTTCTCTGATTCTGGCGTCTCTTGCACTTTACCTTTGTCTTCCACCTCAATTTCCAGTGAGAAAATGGCTCCTCTGTCATTAAGGGACAACAATCTCAGAATTTTTTTAATTGCGCAGGCTCATTGTGATTCTGGCCTATCTCAGCTCTTTGAACACCTTTATCTGATGATCGATTGTCAGCACCTCACCACAGCAGCTTTTATTACATACAGCATACCTTTTGTTCTTAAATTGACCAGAGAAGGCCTCTTACCTTCACCCATTTGGGTTTGAACAGGAAGCTCTTCCAGAATGTGTTGATTGGCGTCTGCCAGTGCTGGAAACTAAGTTTTCCGGGAGCTACAAATGCCATTCCTTTAAGACATTTTAATCAGATCCTCCTCTGATTCCATGAACAGAATAGCCCTTTCTTCAGCGAAAAGTAGGGCTTGAGGATAATATTTTTGGCTAATGAAGTCTTTAACAAGTATCCTCACCATTGGCCATGAGACAGTCGTTTATTATGTGATGTAGGATAGTCTAGGGAAACACAAATCAAAAGAAGAAAGCCCAAATACAAATTCTGGAAAAATCTGTGCAGTGGTGTGAAATTATCAAAGTACCCCATCAGTGCATTGGAAAATTCTGATCACCCAAGGACCAAAATCCCCGTCTGATGCATGTAAACTAATTTGACCAACCTGGCATTCCCCGGCAGCATGACTTCTCCCAATACTGAATCCTCACTACCTCCCTCTTTCTTCAGCAAGGCTGAGAAATTGTATCTTCTAATGTATTTCTTCTGAAACGCCTTTGAATGGCTTTCTTCAAAAAAATATACTCTTTTCTCATTAACTTCCTTTTTTTGCTTCAGGAATTACTATCATCCAAGATTTTTCTTGTTTATTTATGAGAACACCACAAAAAGACCGCGTTTGTTCTTTTTTTTTTTTTTTTTTGAGTAAAGACTGATTTTATTGAAAAAGAAACAAAATATGATACAAGAGAATATAAATGAGAACACTAAGGACGGTTCTTTTTCTTCCTCTCTACTGTCATAACTTTGTTCCCTTCCCTTTGGGTCATCGACATCTGTAGAGAATGGTTCCTCTGTGCTGCCTCCACTAAACATTCCCTAATCCACCCCACAGATGCTACTCCAAAGCGAATGCATTCAACATGTCTTATACTTCTGTCCACAATCTAAACAAGGACTTCAAAGACTTCTTCTATGTCAAAACATTTTCATTCAATTACTATGATCTTTCTTTTATATATATATATATATATATATATATATATATATATTTTCTTCTGAGTTCAGATCCTTTATCTATGTTGCAGATTTGATGATTTCAACACCACTTTTACGTGTCTGGATGATGATGCAATGTCTGGCCTCTTGATTGGTTTCTGCATGGGACACCATAACTGGTGATCTTCTGCAAATGCTCCCCTACCCCCCTTTTCCACTCTTACCCCCCCCCCCCCCAAAGACATGATGTTTCTACCTCATAACCGGTGATCCTGAAACTGGTGATGATGACTCTTGGGGAATATACCTTGAAGCCTCTACACCATAACCCAATTCTTTATGTTTTAGAGGAATATACCCGGACATGATGTTTTCTGGTTTCTTGATTTCCCTTTGGTTAAAACCCATTCCCATAAGCTTTTAAACCACTCCATCTTCATCCCTTTAATACCCCAGCATTTCCCATACCTGCCAGCCACTATTTGCATCCTTCCACACCTTCTTTCCACATCCAACAACCCAGATCAACTTCATCTCCATTCAGTTATATCCAAAACCCAAAAAATCTGTAACGACCATTCAAAATCCAAATAATATGTTACCCAGATTTTTTTTCCAGTAAGCCTAAGGCTTGGTTTTCTTGAATCTCATAAAGGCTTTAATCTCCTAAAGCCTGTGGTTACTATTGGGATGCCGTCCTTCGAGTTTTGGTTGTTCAAAATTCAAAATTTGGCTAACTGGTTTATTGAAGAAAACCTCTTTTTCTTAAATCAGATTTATATGTGACGACATGCGTATGATCAACTTGAAGATGGGACAAGGTTATGAGTTTGAAACCTGAAGAAAACCATTGTTTGGGACATGTAAATTTTCTGTTGGATGTTTTTGGGTACTACAAGTGTTTGAATAAAGTCTCAAGAGAAGTTTAATTGAGAATCTCGAATCCCACATGAGTGACTGATCAGAAAGTGAGTTGAAAGGGATCCTAAATTCTTTGGATTGACCTGTTTTAGTAGACTGAAGGAATTCTAAGTCTCTAAACTCCATAAACTAAATCTGCCCAGCAGTGTAGTGGTTGTTTTGGGGGCTTGTACTGCATCAACATGTCAACACATTTCATAAAGTTTGGGTCACTGTATATATTTTACAACACTTCAAAATTGTGTCAACCAAAGCTCACTTTTCGACTGCAAGTTTAGAACAAGCGTTTATGAGCTATAATTGCCTACAATCTGTAATTTAGGCCTTGTACACTCAAAATAGACAAATCCATTTGTTTTTATTTACATTTAGTTGTGGATTGAATATTTGAGATCAAACCCTCAATTTGGGAGAGCAAAAAATGTGGAAGCGTAAATACTTGGAATAAGCAAATGCATTAATATCTTTTTTTTTTTTTTTTTGAGAGGTAAGAAAATAATTTATTGAAGATAGAAAAGCAAAGAATAATACAAAAGGAAAGGATCACCGTGGGTGGGGGGGGGTTCTGAAACTGAAAGTGAAAAGCAAGATAAGGGCAACAACTACAAGCAGAACAAGAAGTAAAATCACAACTCCTATTGATGTGTTTGCACGATGCTAAACATATGTATGATGATTTTAGTGTTGAAATGTAGGGAAATTTATGGAAAAAATCATTTTTCTGAAAATTAAATTTAAAATATACTTGTCTAGGCCTATATATATATATATATGGTTTGACTCGATCTATTATTTGACAATGGTGATATATTTTTCTCTTAAAATATTATTTTTCAAAATTTTATTTAGAAGTTATTTAAAAATACAACTATTACATATTACAAAATTTTGAAAAAACTAGAACCAAATGTATTTGATTTGGTCTGAATATTTTACATGTGATATTGGTAGGCTGGGCCTGCAGCTTAGTAGGATTTGGGAATTTTCTCCAAAAAATTTTTTAAATATTTTCTTTTGAAAAATTATTAGAAGATTTATTTAGTGATTTCCTTTCTAAGGGATGTTTACTTGACCATGGCTAGGCATGTTTTATTTATGTGCAGCATTTACATTAGTGTTCCAGGGTTGCGCAACAGTGTATGTCACAGGAGGATTGATCTCCTTAAACCATTATAGGTGGTTGTCTTGCTTATGTGATGAATCCTAGGTGTCTATTCTTTTTTTTTTTATAAAAGTTAAATTCATTAGAAAAGTATATTGCAGGAACTGTACAGCTTGACAGAGAATACACATCTAAATAGAAGCAGAAACAAAGGAATCCCAATTAAAAGCAACGGATTCTTAGGTGTCTATTGGGGCTTAGTCGATCATTTCCTATTGTTTCATCTGAGATATTCATCGTTCCATAACGTTTCCATGGTTACCATATCTTATTACATTGTTTCTATGGACTTCCATAAAGTTCCATGAATTAATTTCATGTCCATGGAGACCGGAGTTTAGACTGAGACTGAAGTTTCAAACCTTGATCAAGGACATGAGTCGAGCCCGATTGACACCTAGATCTGTACCTGTCCTGTACCTGACAGCTATACCTTTATCCAGTTCCAATGTTCCTTGTACCTTCTTGTTTTAGAAGAGGACTATTATCACTAAATTGTAGTAAAATCCTTTTATTTCGTTAAATATGCCTTCACACACCAACAGATGGTTTAAGAGCACCTACAAATTGTGCTTGTTAGAATGCTTTTCTGCTTGATCATTACATTTTCATGCAATTTGATATATATATATATACTTATCTAGTGTTTTTAGTTGGTTTTTGGTAGCAGCTTAAAATGGTTTATGTGACAAGCATTTCTTCTTGATGTCTGCTAATTTTTGTTGAATTTATCACATAGATTAGCTACATTAGCTTTTGTGTCCTTGCAGAGAAGAGGAAGAGCTGGTCGTGTTCAACCTGGCGAGTGTTACCATCTCTACCCTAGATGTGTATATGATGCTTTTGCGGATTATCAATTGCCAGAACTTTTAAGAACACCTTTGCAATCTCTTTGTTTGCAAATTAAAAGTCTACAGCTTGGAAGCATTTCGGAGTTCCTATCTAGGGCTTTGCAATCGCCAGAACTACTATCGGTAAAGCTTAGATTGCAATTATGTTCTAATATTCTATGAAGATACTCATCAAACTTAGACATGACATGACATAGTGGTCTCTTCATGTATTTTTTTTAAAAAATTTTTGCTATCAATTTTTCCTCAAAATTTTAAGGCATCTATATGCTACTACTTGTTCATACATATGATCTATTTTGCATGTCTCATTTTATACGAGTCCCTGAATCACATTTATCTTGTAGGTTCAAAATGCTATTGAATACTTGAAAATCATTGGGGCTTTGGATGAGTACGAAAATCTAACTATTCTGGGTATAAGTCTTTGCTTGTCCATATTGACAATCATTAGTCCATTACTTGAAGAATATCGGACAATAAGATATTGCTGTTTGTTGTATTCCAAGAAGAATGCACCTTATGTCATGTAAATCACTTTACAGGACGGCACTTGTCAATGCTTCCAGTGGAACCCAAACTTGGAAAAATGCTCATATTTGGGGCTATATTCAACTGCCTAGATCCTATATTAACTGTTGTTGCTGGCTTAAGCGTCAGGGATCCATTTTTAGTTCCATTTGACAAGAAGGAGGTATGGCTATACATTGCTTTGAAGTGGCATTCACCTGTTTGGCTGGTTTGTCTTGACTAAGATGTTGATCTGTTAATTTGATTAATTTTTTTAATACTTTGTAAATTATTTATGTTAGGGTATCGAGCCTTCTTTTTTGTGTTTGAAAATGTTCGCTTTCTATAATTTGGATTACTGTGATCTATGAAAGTGTGGCATCTCAGTAATAAATCTATATACATGGTTGAAGTTTGAACTACTTGAGTGTTGGTTACTGTCAAGAATTAAGAAGTCATGATGGGGTTATCTTTCTAAACACTCACATTTTAAAATGAATACAGATTCAATTTCAAACTTTGGTTAGATGGTATATCCCATAATTTACTTAGTTTGTAAGGTATATGGTACAGAATACCTAAAGAAAAAGACTAAATGCCCGTAATTATCCAACCAACCCCCCTAAAATGTAGAATACAGATTAGCCAGAAAAAAGAAGCAGCAGGAGAGGAGAAAAAGTTATATACAACTCTAGCATTCAGCTGTAGGTAAATTCTTGTTTTTCTTTTCAGATATGGTTGTGGAGAGATTTGAGAGGGGACCAATGCCTTGGTTACTGATGCAACCTTACCTCTAGGCTGTGAGGTGCTTGTTGCAAGGAGGGAGAGGGGGGGGGGGGAGACAAAGAATAAAAATAAAATAAGCAGTCCAAAGGAAAATAATGCGATAAACAAAGAGACATAAAAAGGTCAATATCCAGTGCTGGTCCTGTAACTACGGGGTGTTGGGAGGGGTGGACCAGAGACAGACCTAATTTTTATTTTTTTGCACAAAGTGGCTGTTCACAAGACTCAAACCCGCATTTTCACACTGACAGCCCAAACCACTACTTAAACCAGGGAAGCAACAGGGTTCCTCCTTTGAGTGTGATTTTTTTTTGGATAATTAACGAACTTTATTAAGAAGAAGGAAAATAAAATACAACACAGAAGGGGAGGAGGCCCCACAAACAATCCTCCGGGATAAAATTCTCACATATTAAAGACTGAGAAATAACCCCCTATCAGCCAAACAGTCGGCCATACCATTTTGACACCTAGCAACATGAGAAAGAGAGAGAAAAAAAGCAACAACTAATTCACGAATCTCATATAAAGTAGAGAAAAGGCACCAAGAACCCAAACCACGGCCTAGACCCCAACTAATCACCACCTCAGAATCTGCTTCCTCCAAACATCCATACAACTCAAGCCTCTTCAATTCACGAAGCCTCATGAGAAGACCCATAGCCTCAGCAGAAGTGGAATCACACTCTCCCAGTGGGCCATAAATAACACGAATAATCTTGCCTGAGTGGTCCCTAACGACACAACCAAAACCTGCATGCCCGGGGTTACCTTTCGAGGCGCCATCAAAGTTAAGCTTGAACAAACCTTAAGGAGGGGGAACCCGATAAGACAAAACCTTCCTCCCTTTGGGATAAACCACGAGAAAGTGGTGGACTAGTAACAAATAAGGAGAGAAAGAGGGGGTCCTTGGAACGTATCCGACACTAACATTCAATTGCCCACTTCCCTCACGATAGAGTCAATCACCTTAGAAGAAGACCGAAACTTATCTTAAAAAATTCTGAGCTTTCTCTCCCTCTAGATTCTCCACTAAACCCCATGCAACAGGCAACCCCAAAAAACCTTTACATGAGCACCTTGACCACTGCCAACCCATTGTCAAATAAAAGCCTTGAGATCACTAGGCCAAATCTGATTCATCCCCATGGTGGAGCAAAAATAATTCCAAATGGATTCAACGAATCTGCAATGAATAAAGATATGAGTGGGAGATTATGCCCCTCATTTGCGTAGAATACACCAGTTAGGGGATAACACCATAAAAGGTCTTTTTCTTTGAAGAACATCTATTGATACGACCGAACACAACTGTCCAAACAAAGGCCTTAACCCTGGGGGGAACCAGAGAGTACCAGATTTTTTTAACAGGGAAGTTACGATTGAAGTTATGCGAAGGAACTAACACATGAAAAAAGAGACAAGAATAAAGCCTCGAGGATTCCAAGATCCAAATCCTTGTATCTAAAATAGAAAAGAAATGAAAACACTTTCACAACTAGAAAGCAAAGGACCCAGGATATCAACTTCCCAATCATAAAGATCCCTGAAGAAAGTCAGATTCTAGACATGACCATTCAACGAAGGAGAAAACACATCTGTGATACAAACATCCTTATGATTAGAGAGCCTAAAAAGACGCAGATGGGAAGTAGACAGACAAAAATCACCCCACCAATGATCTTTCCAAAATCTAATGGATTTGCCATTCCCCACCACAAAATGGACATGATTAAGGAAAAGGGGGAAAAGAAAGACAATGTTTTTTCAGAATAAAGACCAAGAAGGATATATTCGATTTGAGTAGTCCCAACCATTAGGGTCCATCCCATATTTGTTACAAATGATGGAATGCCATAAATTGTCAGATTCATTTGGGAACCACTAAAGCCATTTACCAAGGAGAGCATAGTTCTTTTTCTTCGAGTAAGATCTTCAAAACAAACAATGAACACCTAAAAGCCTCTAGTGCTTCCCTCTTAATATATTAAGCTCTCTTAAAAATCTTAAAACAATTCTGGCCTTCTAAATCCTCTAGAGATGTTTTAATCTTTATCATAACAGTAACCTAAGATCAAATTTCTAGACTAAATTTATAACCTATATAATTTCATTGAGAGAAAGTTGATTGAGATGGTTTGGTCATGTGCAACGAAGACCAATGACCGCACCGGTGAGGAGTGAGATGATGCAAGTTGAAGGTGCTAGAAGGACTAGGGGAAGGCCAAAATTGATCTGAGTTGTAGTAAGGAGAGACATGGTAGCTTAAAATTTAACGGCAGATATGGCCCTAAATAGAATAGAATGGCGGAACAGGATTCGTGTAGCCGACCCAAATAGTTGGGATAAGGCTATTGCTGTTGTTTTCAAGGTAAGCTATGGTATCCATGATACCCTTAATGAATTTCACATTTTAACTAAAACATAAAGTAATACCCCCCTAAAGCGATAGATTCAGCTTTACCAAGTTTTGGGGCCATGAACAGTGTGCTTCCACTCTTTCCTTTCTTTTTCTTCTTGAGTCCTATTTCTTAGGGTTTTGATAACCTTGGATCATTCTTATTTGGATGAAATCCCTACCCGGAAGAGGATCCACATATCCATACGAAGCATTATTTCTTGCTGGTTTGGTGTGTGCGAACCAAATAATTATTCTGTATTGGAATTAACATTTTGTTTGGTGGACAACTTTTTTTTTTTGGGTGGGTGGGGGGGGGAAGGTGTGTTGCACCACTAATTTTTTTTTTATTCATTTAAACAAAAAAGATACAACCCATGGGGGAGGGGTGTGTGCATAAATCTTAACCGCAACCCTTAAATACCTACTGTATAAGACCTAACCCAAACTTATACCAAAAAGGGGGGGGGGACATCCTTTTAATACATTTTTTTTTCTTACTCCATATGCTCATCTTAGTAATTAACAATTTGGA
Source organism: Platanus orientalis (assembly GCA_025762735.1). Taxonomy (NCBI): domain Eukaryota; kingdom Viridiplantae; phylum Streptophyta; class Magnoliopsida; order Proteales; family Platanaceae; genus Platanus; species Platanus orientalis. Next base: position 18,075 of record JAOXJP010002406.1, read on the forward strand.
AAGAACACACAACATGAGGTCCCATGCGGGGGAAGAGGTGCAGTCATGGATCTCTGCTTGGTGGATTGGAGTTTGGTACCCTGGGTAGGTTTGGGGGGGGGGGGGGGCCAAATAGACAAAAATATAGGTACACCGAAAGAAGTGGAGTTGGTTGCCGAGGGTGAATTGAATAAGACAAATTTTTATTTAGTAAAGAAACATA
>JAOXJP010002417.1:0-18275 GCA_025762735.1 Platanus orientalis
AGATCGTTTGACACTCTCTATTTATAATTTTGTATATTTGTTTTTTTTTTTTTTTTTTTCAAACATTTACAATATTACATGAGTGCTAAGAATACTTTAAAGAAAGAAGAATAGCATTATAAAGAAATGTGCAAGAGTTTAAATGCCTTGATCATTTACAAATGAGGTTCCTTAATTACCCTTTTCTAGGCCCGATGACTCATTTTAGTTGCATAGGAGCCACCATGTGTCAATCATTCCATAGCTAAAAGGGTATTAGACATCTTCTAGAGCGACCACTCATCATCTCTTTAGATAGAGGTCTCTAGAAACTCCTTAGATCCTACCGAACCCTTCATTCGGTTTCTATAGTCTTCCTTAAATCCCTAAGTACTCTAGAATCTTCTATATGTTACTATAACCTTCTTGTATCTTTTAAAATCTTTTTAAAATATTTAAACCTCTTTAAAATACATTAGAGATTTTTTGAATATTTTAGAATTTTTTAAAGTCTTCTAAAAATATTCTAGATCTCTTTATAACTTTTTAGAGTATTCCAAAGACTTCTAGATTGTTTTAAATACAATTAACTATAATTCTATATACAATGGGTTCTATAAGCTATTGAGAGTCCTGAGAGCCTCTAGCTGTTCCATACGCAAGGCATGATATTAGGATTAAAACTATTAAAAAAAAAAGTGTTCAAATGAAAATTTAAGTACTTAAAAAGAAGCACCAAATTCAAAAAAATCACATATTAGCTTATGGGGTGGGGACATAGGTGGACAGACAAATTTGAGAGTAGAAGATCCTCTACTAAAATAGAATCTAAACTTTTCTTTACAGGACCTTTCTCATTCGGTGGCTGATCCTCTCCAATTAAAAATCATATAGTTCAATGACAACTATATTCAACGTATGTCAAAAATGGCAGGAGTTTTAAAATAGTACCCATTTTTCAACATATGGCATGTGTTGAGTTTGGCCGCCACTTCACTACACGTTTTTTTAATGCTACATATGATCATTTGCTCTCTCTCTCTCTCTCTCCTTCCTTGTTTTTCTTCTCTAACGCAAAAAAGAGACATTCCTCAGTATCCTCCTTCCCCAAGCTAATTTTTCTTATTCATGTCCTTTCATCATTTTTAAGATTTGACATTTGTAAAATTGAACAAATTTCTTTTTTCTAGTGCTAAACAAATAACATTGAACACTAATGTCCCCCTTTTGTTAAAGAAGATAGTTATGAGTAGAAGAGGGAAAGATGCAGTTCATCCATCTATGACTATTAAGATGCTCCAAGTTATGGACTTCAATCGTTTCTGTAATGGGTAAAGGGTTCAATTAATAGGAGAGACGACAATGGCTTTCAGTGTGGAGAGCCACTAGGTTGAGTGCATTGGGCTTCCTAATACCAACCTTACTCTGTGTGGATGTAGGTATTTATAAGGGACATGGACCCAAAACATTTCCTTTCAGTACTTCTCTGATCAATGTGCTGGTGAAAAATGTAGTTTATTCGGTAATCTCAGTGTTTTTATGGATTACGATCAGAAGTAGGGAACTAGTACCATTGCCAACCCATTGGTTTCAACTTTAATGCCAATTTTTAGGTCTGAAACGATCAAATACAGACTAGAATTTTTGGTCTTTGTAGGTCGAATTGGTCAAGGATCTTGGAGAATTCAAACCACTATCCTTCGGAAATACATTAAAGCCATACTCCAATTTTCAAGCACTCTACTAAGTTGAGTTAAAGTTCCATTTTCACATTCCAATAGGTTCTTTGATCTTATTTCAATTAATTCAAATGGGTAGCAAAACACTACAGAAATATCATTTATCACATTTTAGACAACACATGGTGATACATCATATATATATATATATATATATGTATCAAGCCCCAAGTGTCAAACCGAGTTAGGTGCCACGTGGACAGGACCTCCAATTTTTTTAATTTATTTTTCTTTTAAAAAATGGGATATTATCTCACACACCTCCTCTCTCTCTCTCTCTCTCTCTCTCTCTCTCTCCATAATTGTCTTTAACTCAACATTCCCTTTATAAATGAAATCTCTCCCTAGTTTAAAACATCCTCTATTCCAAATTGTCTCCTGTAATGTAATCATTTCATTTCAAATTTCCAAGGCATTTGTAGCCACAAGGTGTTGGTTCATAATAAATTCATTCAGATTTATGCTTGATAGCATATAACATTTCATTTTATGAAAAAACCTAAGATGACTTCATTTATAATTATAGTTAACAAATCAGTATAAAATTGAATGAGTTCATTTTAAACCATCACTTTATGGCTACAAATGTCTTAGAAAATTGAAATGAAATGATTAAATTACAGGTGGCTTCCAAACATGCCCTTTACAAATGCATCCTAGAATTTCTTCTTTCTCCAAAAGATTTCCTCTTCCAAAACTCGAACCCCTCAAGTCTTATCTCTTTTATCCCAACGAAGCTCTATCCGTAAAACCTCTCTTATATTAAAATTTCTATCATCTTTCTAAATAAAGATTATCTATTCTCACTCCTCTTTCCTCTCACATGTCATTTATTCATCCTTCTTTCTCTTCTTAAATCAAGACAAACATGTTCTCCTTTTAAAATTTCTTATATTAAATTCTTTTTAAAACTGAACCCAAGAGACAAAATAAAGCACTCATAAATCCCATATCCCCCTCTTCTACTAAAATTAAAAAACATCTCTTAAAAACTCTCAATCTTCCTCTCACTCCCATATCTTAAACGTCCCTAAAGATCCTAAAATCTCTATATATTCATCTCAAAAATCCTTCTCCCTATCACCCATGTACAGGATTAGTATTTAATTATATTACAACGATATTTTGCTCAAGGAGGGTTTAACGCCATTTATCTCACTTACGTCTCATATTCAACTCTCAGAGTGTTTAAGATCCATAACAACAATAAGCATATTAACCAAGTATTCATCAAATAGGAACTCAAAACCGTGCTTCATCCCCCAAGATTTGGTGCCCCGTCTAAAGTGTCCCTAACCTGCCCCCTGCATGCAGCGGGCATACATCACATCAAAAAAAGTGATTTCCACCCTCCCCCAAAAAGTGTAAATCACTTCTCAAAGTGATGTGTCCCCCTTGCATGTGGGGGGGGGGGAAGGGGGGCAGGTTAGGTACACTTTAGGAGGAGGTATCAACCGCTACTTCATGTACTACACGACAATATTATCAAGCTTCTTAACTACTATGATGAACTAGTTTTTTTTTTAGTTTTTTTCTTTTGATTTCTTCCCATGATTTAGAAAAAATTTTGAATTATCAAAATCAAATAAATTAAGATAATAAATTTAAAACTTTAAATTTATTGCAGAAGTAGGCTATACATTCTTAATAGAAGCTTACATGAGACATAATTAAGAAAGGTGAAGAGAGTTACTAAGCATATTAACCAAGTTTTTATCAAGTAGGAACTCAAAACCTAATTTCATGTCCTACACAACATCATCAAGCATCTTGGCTACTATGATAAGCTAGGTTTTTATTTTTATTTTTTTACTTATTTTCTTTTGATTTATTCCCTTTGATTTATAAAGATTTTTGAATTATTAAATATCATATATAATAAGATAATAAATATCAAAAAATTGAAGTTTGTCACAAATGTTGGCTATACATTCCCAATGGGAGCTTACACGAGAAACTTCATGATTGAGAAGAAAAAAGGGAGTCGGTGTTTTCATCGAAATATCCATCCAGATGAAAATTGCTTCAGAAGGCTTGATTGTCTTGACACCGTTCACAAGGAAAGAAAACACCATAATACATATTTGCACATATGCATATTATATAATTTCTATTGGAGGCTTTGATTTTCTATAATTCTATTGGCACCATCCTAAAAATCTGCCTACAAATGGATGACACGTGGATTTTGTTGAACCTAGGAACACACCCACAAAATATATAGAGACACATGGTACACCCACAATTAAGATGTGGAGCTAGAGTTAAGACACGTGTCATGATATCCGTCATGTAATGAACATGGGTCATCACTTACACGAAACAAGCGAAGCAGGACCACTACATACCCCACGATAGGTATTTATTGCCACAACAGAGAACAAAGAAAGTGACTGAGGTGACGAAAAATAGTGGGAAGTGGAAAGTAACTATCCAGTGACATGAAGGAGTTACAACTGTCACAACTAATTCACTCAATATAAATAGGTGAGAAATGGAAGAAGGAAGGCATCCAACATCATCACCAAATTTTATTTTATCTTAGGAGTTAAAGTAAATCTATCTTAGGAATATGAGTAACATAAAATAGTCTGTAATTCGGTTCGAGAGGATTGAACCTAGTTCACTCATTGGTTTCTATCACTGATTTGTTCGATATCAAGTAGTATAACTCTGGAAAGACAAATAACTCTTTGAGTTGAGCAAGACGCTTGTACTATGATATCAATTGTTGTTTCAACAGAGTTTAGTTTTTCATTCCTCCTATTCAAATTTTGTGAAAGTCTTCTTTATTGAGGAATGTATCGAACTTGTCCTAGTTAATTATCCGAGCTACCCAAACTTGGGGCAAAGTATGAAAGAAAAAATCTTTCCCAACACAGAGATTGGCGACCACAATTGGAGATCACTCGAAGGGGAGAATGATCCAACACCTTAGAAAACAAAAGTAATCCCTTTCATGGGAAAACATGGTGCAAAAAACCCCAAGAATTTGATAGTGAACTTGAAGCATTTGATAGGCTAGCTAAGGTAATTCCTATAACCTTCCTACTAATGGTCTAACAAGGTCAGTTCAAAAGAAGGCCAAGACATGGCATTAGAGAATGGTTTAAAGAGAGCAAACTCAATGGTTCTACACCACAAACCCCGAGGAGACTCAGGGGGTAAGGTCGAGCAGCAGTTCATCTTGATAACCATCGACCCTAGATCTCGATGGGAAGGCCATTTGAGGAGGCTTATCAGGAATTGGTTGGCCACAAAAAAAAAATTCTATAAGGTCAAAACAAACTCGATTAAGCCATAAGTCTACCATATCGAGGGAGATTTGAGAGGCCCCCACATCCTAGAGGATGCCCAAGAAGCCCCTCAATGGGTGATAAAGATTCCAATAGTAAGGGTTACCTTCAATAGGAAGTCCAGTTGTTGAAGAGTTCAAGTTATATGCCTCAAGGGGATCCCTTAAGTCAATATAGCTCTTATATATCAATGGCCTTCTAAGGACTCAGGCTAAAAATACAGGCACCCTCCGCGCAAGTGAAATTTACTGCCTTGAGATCATGCGGGGGGGGGGGGGGGAGGGGGGAGAACACAAGCATTCAAATTTTTCAAGCGCTAAGCAAAGCACAGGCCAACACACAATCGAGGTTGTAAGAGAGAGGCAAAAAGACGATTACAAGAAACGTGTACTAGGAAAACCTCGAGGCAAGCGGATAAAGGGCCATATAGTGAGTTAGTAAATAGGAAAAACTGATCCCCTAAAAAACATAACGCCACCAAATTCGATACTAGCCCTCGCGGCATCAAGAAGACAATGATGAGTGCATCAGTTGGTCAACATTCCATAATGGGGAAAAGGAGGCTAAACTCTCTGATGGGTTACTTGATATCAATTTGATTATGATAAAAAAAAATGTGTCGGAAGAGAAAATCACAAATAAAGATGAACTGGTGAGTCGAGTGACATGCCAAGTGAAAGAAAGTGAGACCAATCTTACCTCAATACAGGTAGATATTAATATGGTTATGATTAGTGAAGTGATCGACAAAGATTATAGGACAATAATTAAGTGTAAAAGACGATTGGTTACCTAGCAAGGGCCAGCCACTACAACCTTGAAGCCAATTAATGTCAACGTAGTCACTATCGACTTGACATTGGATGGTTGAGCAATCTTTTCTTACGATGGCTAGATCGATAAGCATGACTCAGATAATCTAAGAATAGAGTGTCAAAGGTAGAAAGATGCTCGATCAAGACATTAAGAACCAAAAAGCAAGGAATGCACCATCAAACAGCTCAACGGCATTCGAATGCATTACAACAAATGAAGCTAGACAAAGCTAGTTTGTCAAGAGTTAAAAAGAAATACGTTCATTACTAGGAATACAAATGAAGGGAGCATAAAGATCAGCATGAATGAAGGACCCAAAATTGAAAAGAGTTAAGGATCCAAAAGGCAAGAACAGGGCCTACATTCCTATCTAATGATATGGCCACGACACCGAGTAAAAAGGTAATTGACTTAGAGAATTCATGTGCTAAAAGGAGTTCATCTTTTGGAATATTAACAGCAGCAAGGTTTTGTGAGAATGACGATAACACATCATTTTGGGAGTTCAGAATGACTCGAGTCATGCCAATGATCACCTCTTAACGAGGAGTGGGCTCGACAACATGGCTTGAAGAACAACACTACCTTGGATAGTAAAAAATCCAAGTGCAGGAAGATGATAGCTTGTTAGGAAAAGGCCATAGAAAATAAGCAAAGTCTTCGATGAAAATATCCATTGACTTACACGCACCAAGGAAGGAGTCGATGGTAAATATTTAAAGCAACGTAAACCTTTTTATCAAAATAAAGACATATTTAAGGACAAAAATGTCCTACGATAAATAATATGAGCCAAACACAATGGCTTGTATAAGGACAAAAAATGTCCTATAATAAAAAGAGTCTAATGTGACGGTTTCTAATAAAAGGAAAATATCTATGGGTAAAAATGTCTAAATAAAGTTTTATTATATATATATTACAGAGACTCTTATTGAGATAAACAATGTCTAAGGGAAAAAATGTCCTAATTAAGAAAATGAAATGATGTAAATGCAGAGACTCATATTGAGACCATACATCATTTCTTAAACACACAAAATGGCCTAACAATAGTCAAGGCAAGGTGTAAAGGCTGGCGATAAACAAAGGTAGAGCGTAGTTTTCGATAGAAACTATGTAACCTGTATGTCACCATAAACCGAGACCCAAATAGAGTGCATCTTTCATCTCTCTTGAGATCACCTCAGGAATCGCCCTAGTCAACAGTTCTAGATCAAGAGAGCAAACAAAAAGGCTCAGGCTAGTGCTTCTCACCTAGAGAGTACCCTTTTTATAGAACTGTGGCACGCGTAAGAGGCAAGTGACATGTAGGGGAAAAGTACATCTCTCTTGAGATCACCTCAGGAGTCGCCCTAGTCAACAGTTCTAGATCAAGAGAGCAAAGAAAAAGGCTCAGGCTAGTGCTTCTCACCTAGAGAGTACCCTTTTTATAGAACTGTCACACGCGCAAGAGGCAAGTGACATGTAGGGGAAAAGTACATCTCTAATGGTGCAAATGGCACTTTGTCCCTATCCATAAAACAATCCTCCACGACCCAAGAAGTACCCCAAGATTAGTTGACGAATCCATGTAATCTTCTAGTTCCTTTAAATAAGGAGACCAGAGACAAGATAACCAACCTCCAACCGTGAGTTGGTGGTTTGAATAAAGAACATGACATGAGAAGTGAATATTGAACTTTCTTATGAGCAAAAGAATCTAGGTACTATTTGTAGGCCAAGATAGGGAGTTGGCTTGACACAAGGGGAGCAGAAAATCATTTATATATCAAGCAGTAAGCAATATTCATATAAATGAATGTTCATTAGCTAAGATCACAAATTCCCTCCTTCTTTTGGAAGGGTGTAGGCACTTTTTGAATAGTTAGCTTGACACAAGGGGATCAAAAAAATCGTTTATATATCAAGCAATAAGAAATATTCATATAAATGAATGTTCATTAGCTTAAAAAGATCATAAGTTCCCACTTTAGGTCAAAGAATAAATATTTGCTTTCATTCCATTTCCCAAAAGCTAAGTGCCATTAATTGAAAAACTAGTTAGCTTTTGAGAAACAAGTCCAACTTTTAAATAAAGATCTTTCCTTTCTTTTTTTATCTCATTAGGCACATGGGAGGCCAGGCATACAATAAATAATCTATCTTCTGACCATCTTTCTTGAGTGCCTAAGAAAGACAACTATTTCATTATGAGCTTTCCACTTCTGCTTTCAATGAATACTTTTTGTTTAACTACCTTGAATCACTAAATCTTCTTCCAATGCGGATGGGTAAATGAGATAGCAAAGGCTTTAGGTAAGGAACTCATTAGGAAGGCTAGTTGGCAAAGATCATGTTTCTTTCAAGTTGTACATTAGATTTTTTTGGGATAATTAACAAAATTTATTAAAAAGAGAGACTAAAAATACAATACGGGGAGGGGGGGTTATGAAGCCCCTACAAGCAATCCTTCTGGATCTAATTTTCACAAAATAAAGAAAAACTAACACCCCTATTAGCCAATCTATCCGCCAACATATTCTAACTTCTATCAATGTGATTCAGGTATCATTTGGATAAACTTATTTATATCAACTTATGACTTAAGGCACTCCAGAACCTAGAGTCCCTTTAAAGGCACCATCGAAATTGATCTTGAAAGAACCCATCAGAGGGGGGGATCCAAGGCAAGTCCCAAAAACTATTAATGATGGAGGATATTTTCTCCTGAAAGAGGTGTTGATTAAGGTAAACTAGTTAAATCAATTACATCCTCTAGCACAAGCCCACAATCAATAGGGTTCAAATGCATGAACTCGAAGCATAATAAGGTCACACGTGTCTAGTTAATATTTGAACTAGACACATGTGGAGGGCATTTATTGGTACCATCCTAAAAGTCTGCCTACAGATGGATGACACGTGGATTTTGTTTAACCTATGAACACACTCACAAAATAGAGACACGTGGTACACTCTCAATAGAGATGTAAAGCCAAAGTTAAAACACGTGTCGTGATATCCAACATATAATGAACATGGGTCATCACTTACACGAAGTATACGAAGCAAATGAAGCAGGACTGCTACACACCCCATGATAGGCATTTGCTACCATGACAGAGAACAAAGAAAGTGATTGTGATGATGAAAAAGAGTGTGAAGTGGAAAGTAATTACCCAACGATGTGAAGGAGTTACAACTGTCACAATTATTTGACTCAATATAAATAGGTGAAAAATGGAAGAAGGCATCCAACATCATCAAATTTTATTCTATCTTAGGAGTAGGAAGTTAGAGATCAATCTTACGAGTAGGAGTAACGTAAAATAGTCTGTAATTCGGTTCGAGAAGATTGAACCTAATTCACTCATTGGTTTCTATCATTGATTTGTTCGATATCAAGTAGTACAACTCTGGAAAGATAAGTGACTCATTGAGTTGAGCAAAACACTTGTACTATGATATCAATTGTTGTATCAACAAAGTTTGGTTTTTCATTCCTTTCCTTCGATGTCTATGAAAAGTCTTCTTTGTTAAGGCATGTACCAAACCTATCCTAGTTATCTAGGCTACCCAAACAACCCGGGGCAAAGCATTGAAGAAGAAATCTTTCCGAACAAGTTTGTATAAAAGAAGAAAGTTTTTATTTTATTTTAGTTTTTAGTTTTTTAAATTCAGAGTCTAGCTTGACCATCCAAAATTAGTTTTTTTCCCCTATTTGGAAGTTCTGTATTTGAATTTTGAACGTTACAACTATTGTGTAGAATTAGGAAGTTCATTTACAATTTATTCCTTCAATTAAAGAATCTTATTAAAATAGGAAACAATCCCATAATCAAGGGATCATACCTTATCAATTGAGATAACAAGTAGTTTGTACAATCAAGGAACTAATTATATTCTCTAATAGCAATGAAAGCTTAACTAGTTTTTTTCTATGTTTTTTACTGAGGGATTTTTTTTGTGGTTATAGTGATAAAAGAACGCTCCATCACTATCCCAAACACTTTCAATTTTTTTGAAAACCATAATTGGTAATCACTCTCACAAATTATCATGTTTGTCAACAACCCAAATTGGCCAATTTTAAGAGAGGTCACCTCTTCATTTGGGCACATGAAATTTGTAGCAAATGGAAAGAGAGGGTAGAGAAGGTTAAAGGTATCGCTAGCTAAGATATTTGAGAATGCATACTCTGGCTATTTTCTTTGTTACCTTTAGGTGAAGTTCAAAAGAGATTTGAATGGACAGTTTTTTCATAAGGTGATGCATACCTCATTCTTGCAGATTTTAATTTGGTTTCTTATGCATTCAAACTCGAAGGATTCTAGAGGTGCATGGAAAACATCAAAAGTATATCATTGGATGCTAACAATTGGGTTTTGACAAAGTGAGTTAGAACAAATATTGGGCAGATAGCTAACTTACGATGCTCCCATACTATTATTGTTTTGAATGTTTAGGTTAAACCTATATGATTATTACACTAGATGATCTTTCTAAACTAATTTTATTTTTATGTATTTCATTTATTGTCTATTTTTATTAGTATTATTATTTTTTTTCTTAATAAAATTCTTATAAAAACTAGTACTTCTGAGGGTGGATTATATCCGCTCATCTTATCTAATGCTCCTCTCCGCACCCTATCAGGGGGCGGGCACATAAGTGCCGACAAGTGATATGCGGCCCCCAAAAAGTGAAAATCACTTGTCAGTGCTGATGTGCCCGCCCCCTGATAGGGTGCAAAGAGGAGCATTAGTTAAGAGGAGTGGAGACAATCCACCCTCAATACTTCTCAAACAACATTGCCCATGCAAATTTGCACAGATTCATGCCTAGTAAAGAATAAAATTGAAAGAAACTTATCTCATAGATCCGTCTAAACAAAGAAGTTCAAATTTAATCAAGTCATGATCCCTAATGCCACTTCTTCTTCATCATGTATTAAGTTGACTTCTACTTCAAGCTAGATCATACAACACATGCAAAATAATTCAGAAATTACTTGTAAATGGCTTATCACATGTCATCACCAACCTGTCTAACTAGACCCATTCACCTACTAGTGATCAATAAAAAGTTAGTGTTGTATGCCATTTTGATACCACTCTATTCTTTTATGGTTGTGGTGATTTATTTCATTCAAACAATTGACACTGAATCGAACATTGATGTTTCATCTGCTGCAATAGAACCAGCTAAAGCATTAACTATGCACATATGTTTTGTTAGAAAGCCTTACAATCCATGCATGAATATAGCAAACAAATAATAGAACATGTAAATTGTATGACATGATAAATGAACTTCCACTCAACTTACCAAAAAAAAAAGGCACTTGATGATTGAACAATCAATTAAGAAGATGGCAGCTAACAAAAATAAATAAATAAATAAGATTTCTGTGATTATGAAAAAATCCATTCTTTTCAGCTCGTATTGATGCAATGAATAGACAATAATCTTCGTAGATAATCAAATCTATGCCACTCCCTTCTCTTTCTTCTTCCATTTCTTAGTTAAAAATTTTAAAAAGTTTATAGAGAATATAATCTAGCAATGTAATGTCCCCATCCTTCCGATAATCAATATAACTACAATACCAAATTTCAATTGATTATAGTGAATTAGTTATTTCGCCAATTCTGTTATGTTACTATTGTGGAACCATTCATTTATGAATTTTTCTATTAGAGTGAATAACCTGTTTGTGCAGTTTGAACTAATATTAGTACCCTTATAACTGAAATTTCAAGCATACAAAGTACTATGGTAAAGTTGCTAGTGTAGATGGAAACCCAATTCCAAACCTTGATGGCTTTTTTTTATAACAATAATGATCCGAATGTAAGGAATTTGATTCTAGTACTTGGTGGAGATGAAGGTAGTGGCCCTATAGTTGAGCTTATCCCAAATTATCACATTTAATAGTAAGGCTGCAAATTGGGCTAGCTAGGCTTTCTTGAAGCCCGATCTGTTCGTCCCAAAATTTGGGCTCTAGGCCAAGTTAACTTCAATTTGGGCAAAGTTTCAGCCCAAATTTCAGGCAAGCCCATCTTGGCCTAGACCGAACAACACCAAATTATGATAGTTTTTCAAAACATAGCCTACCTAAATTCGGTTGGAACTCAGATTGAACTTAGATTGATCTTGGTATACACTTAATGTAAACTGAGTCTGAACTCGGCCATGGATTACTAAGCTTAAGCTAGCTAAAATTCAGCTTGAGCAAATTGTGGACCCTTAAATTTAGGCTAGTCCAAACTCAGTTTGAAGTCTACTTTTTCAAATTGGGACCAAGTTTGGGTAGAATGACTCAGTTTGAGTTTAGGCTCAGACCGAATATGGGCCAAGATGCAATACGTCATGCTGATTTTGGACTAACCATTGACCAGCCCATCTTAGTTTGACTTGCAACCCTACTTAATAACATGTTTTCAATATGATTTTAAAATTTTGAGTTTCATTACAATCTTAATTCTAGAGTTTATTAAGATTGGATTACTAACATAGACAATGCCTTCACATATATGGCTATTTTTGAAGATGTATAAATATCTCCTTCTGCATCAAGGTTCTCAGGGTATGCTCTTGTTTGGTGAAGGAGAATATGAAGACACATGTAAGGTATGAATATGGATTAATTACTACATGCAAAATATAATGGGAAACTTTGGACAAATATTTTCCACCTTTGTTGTTTATGGGAATTGTTCAACTAGTTGCAAACCTTGCAATAGGGAGATATTAGTCTATCAAACTATACCAAGAAATTCTATAAATGTAACACCAAATTTTGTTGCTAAAACTTGTGTGGGAATTACCTATCTGAATCTATCAGACAGTTTATTATTTTTGTAGGTGAATAGATATTCTAATCTCAAACTCTTGAGATTGTTAATTACACTCTTAGGTTGCGTTTGGATTAATGGAATTGGAATTGACCTTGAACTTCCTATTCCGCATAATTGAATTCCAAGGATTCAGAATTAGCCCCATCTTGTCTGCTCTCTGCATAGTGGGTGGCCTTGAGATTCTATAGCACATCACTAAGGACTACCAAGTCCTACGAGTTGGGCATCAAAGCTTTGTATTTGCTATGCTCAGGAATCTGTATAGCCTTCAATTCCCCAATAATTGCAATGAATACATTGTGTTCACTCTTGTCGAGATTTTAATGCAATTAACCCACTATGAAGATCACTCAAGGAGAGAAAATAATTTTATTTTTATTTTTCTTTAACTCTTTCCATAAGCTAGCATGAGCTAGATTTTTCATTCAGGGGAATTTTGGTCTATTAGTAAAATAACAAAGGGAATTTTTGGTACTTTGTGCGTTATAAAAACTCCTATAGTTTCTTGAGGGAGGATGGCATTTTAATCATTTGAATAGACCTGAAGCATAGCTAATATAAGCTAGATTTTCCATTTAGTGACATTTTGGTCAATTAATAAAACAACATAGGGCATTTTGGGTGCATTGTGTGGAAAAAAAACTTCTCACAATTGCTTGAGGGAGGAGGGCATTTTAGTCCTTTGAATAGACCTGAAACATAGCTAACATGAGCTAGATTTTCCACTCATGGGCATTTTGATCAATTAATAAAATAACAGAGGAAATTTTGGGTACTTTGTGTGTTAAAATTACTCTTGGCGGTTGCTTGAGGGAGGAAGGAAGTTTATTCATTTAAATAGACTTGAAGCATTAGTGAGGGTATTTTGGTCACACATTGTTTCATAAAAAAGGAATTGGAGATTACAATATTTCAATTCCGTTGATTTAGGGCTTCAATTCAGCATTCTAATTCCATGGGGAATTGACCTAAATCCATTTCCGTAATTTAAAATCGACCCCAGACAATGGAAATAAATTTGGGTACCCTAATTCCATTTCCACTCTTCCAATTCCCTAAATCCAAACGCACCCTTGGAGAAAAACCTTTGATTAGAACTACTTATGTAATTAAAAGTGAACCAAAGTAAAGCTAATGTAGAAAAAGAAAAAAAGAATTAAAAGAATGTATTTCCTTGAATTTACAAAGATTATACATAGTCATGTGTGATCATTTGATCTTTAGTAATGCATCAACTTCAAGAGGAACATATTGAAACCTAGGCTAAACAACTATATATCTTGTTGGTACCATGACTTCTAGTTCTCGAGGATGCTTTCTTCTTCCTTGAATTCTTTGTAGAGAACTTGGTGTGCAAAACGTTGAAGGCTATAAGTGATATACGATTAATAAGAAATGTGCCAAAAAAATGCCAAATTGTGTGGTGCTTTGGATATTTATAAAAGTTATGTGATAAACCTTGTTGCCACTAGAGTCTATCCAATTTGAATCCTCGCACTTGGAGTGTTGTTGTTGCAATCTAATTCCATGTTGGAGTCCATATTGATGCTTAATCAACAGTTGAGATTGAATCATTATTTATGTTGGAGAGTCAATTTTCTCTTATCTTCTTCTAATCCTTTGATTTTAGGATAGAGTTGTGGAGATAGAGAAAAATTACATAGATTTAGTATCCTTAATGCTTTAAAATTGTTGCCCTTTGATGATGTGAGCAACTGAGGTCTTAAATTGAAAGATTCATCCACTTTTGATTTTTCTTTAAGAAAATAGATCCATTTGTTCCTACTGTAGTCATCAATTAATATAAGAAATTAATGGTTATTTATAATCAAAGTCATATGCTTGGGCCCACATATATCCAAATTTATGAGCTCAAATGGATTTGGTGCTCTAAACCTTTCCAACTAGAAATAAGCAATACACATCCTTCACAAATTTGATATTGAAGGTTGATGTTGGGCATCCCTTTGACAATATTTTTCTTTTTCATTAGAATTAAAATTTTGAAACTAAGTGTTAATAACATAGATGTGATAACCATGAATTATATTTGATAATTTGGTTGAAGCAAGGATGAATTTGACCTTGAAAATTTAAAGAAAATATATTGTTTTGAGACATTCTCACCTTGGCAGTGAGAGCATTGTTCTTGTCTTTAATCACACATATATCTCCATTGAAATGGATATTGTGATCTTTCAGAAAAATTTATCAAATACTCAAAAGATTTTACTTAAGATCAAGAACATAAAAGACATTGAAATCTTTGACGTCTTCCTTTGATTGGATAAGAATATTACCTTTTCCCTTCATTGAAAGCTTCTTATTGATTTATCCAAGTCGAAAAACATGCCTTTTATTTCTAGTCATGTGATTAATACACCACTATTAAGATACCAAACCTGATTAAGAGGAACTTCTTGTACATTATAAGCAAGAAAGAGTGTCTTTTTTTTTTTTTTTAATCTTTCTCATACATGAAATTTGATTCCTTCTTATTGTCATCTGTTAATCTTTTTCTACAAAATTTTATCGTCTAGACAAACTTTTAACAAGAATAACATTAAACTTGGGAAAAAGACCACCATCTTCCTCTTCCATGATTAGAAGTAGAATATGAAGAAGATCTATATCTTCCTTTCAAGTTCTAGATTTCTTTTTCCATTGGTCTTTCCTTTCCATGATGAAAACCTCATCCTCTTCTGTCTCTAAAACCCCCTTAAAGGAGCATTAAGTTTAAAAATCTTTCTTTAGAGGAGAAGAATAATATTGATATATACAAAGTCATGGGATTGAAGTGATCCCAAAAAACTCTCCATTGATAAAGTGTACAAGTCTTTTAATTCTTCTATTGTAACAATAATAGACTTAGATTTTTTAGTCAAACTTTATAGGATTTTTTCAACAATTTTTTAATCTTCAATATTTTTACCACTTACTTTTAATTGATGAACAAGAGAAATAACTTGATTAAAATTTTCTTCAAAAGTTTTGAAGTCCTTCATTCTTGATAAATCAAACTCACTTCTAAGAGTTTGTAATCTTACCAATTTTCCTTTATCCTCTCTTTTGCATGACACATAAAGTGTGTCCCATGCTTTCTTTGCCGATGTCATTAATGAGATTATTTCAAATATTACTTTATTTACCACTTAGTAGATAAAAGACAATGCCTACTGATCTTTCTTGTGATTTTCTTTCTACTCATTAGTTGTTTTTGAGTGAAAGTAGATTGATATATTAATTTTATAGATCCAGTCTCAACAAAAACCCATAGATCTTCTAATTTGATAGCACCTTAATTTTTATGCTCTATTGACTATAGTTTTCCCATTGAAACACAAAGCCATGGTTCTCCTTCAACAAGGCTTTTGATACCATTTAATTTGTTGCATTAAAACCAACTAGTTAGAGGAAAGATGACAAAAGATAAAGAGAAAAGTATGCTTTTGATGTCAATTAACATAGAAAAAGAAAGCTATCTAACTTGTTATGTAGTAAAAGTATATTCTTATCTTCATTCTTCGGTAGGCAATGGATCTTAATCGTGGCCCTAGAGCTTAAACACAATTGACTCAAATAATATAATGTTAAAACTCTAAAAAAAATGTTACCTTTTTTTTGGTATATGACCATTTACTCTGAGTTGTCCTAATTAAGAAGCAATGGGGCCAATTGACTATGGTCTACATTAACCCTGCAAAACTTTATAGACACTTACACTACTTGCTAGGGAGAAAACAAGTGTGTTAATGGACTTACCACATATGGACACCATAGTTTTGATATCCCTTTATCTTTTTCATCTTGACAAACTTAGTTGTATCTTTTTAAAAATATCAATTTTAACACTTGTGGCAACAAATATATCCAAGTAGGAGAAAGAAAATCCTTGCCTCCATTGATTGAACTTTGATAGTATTGCACATGAATCTTCAAGATTTTTTGAAAAGTTATTTACTTGTGACAGCTTGGTTTGCCCCTGAATTAACAATCTTTTTGATAGGCATCTATGTTGTTTGATTATCTAGAAAAATTATTTATTTTGTTTATTTTTTTAGAAAAAAATTAGAATTGAAATTCTAACACTCCTATAATCACTGTGTAATTCCAGGATTTTAATATATAAAGCTCATAGGAAAATACATCTTTGAGCAATCAAACACAAGATGTAAATCCAACCTGGTCTCTAAAGTCTCAACACCTACTCTAGAACTCTTCGGGCTTCTTACAACTTTAGAAAAGTAACATTATACCATTTAAACATGGGTAACACTATTTATAGAGTTTTTGAGAAGCCAAAGATGTCCTAGGTGGTAAGGGATTCTTATCCTTAGACTATGGGGCCTATCATTCTTAATTAATTTAAACTGTATTAAGGATACTCTATCATTTATAAATTACAAACTAACACACCACTAATTACAATAATCCTTATAACATATTGAAACTAACCTTCCGAAGATAAGAAATTAGCAATGAGTCCCTTACAAATATTTCACAAATATGTCATTTCACTGTACAACATTCCTCAATAACATTCAAAATAAAATATTAATCATTGTCTAACCCCATCGCTCATTAGTATATAATCCATTAGGAACTTAATGAATTTATTAGACGTCTAAAATATTTTAGTAAAATCTTTTTCAAAAATAATTTATTTCCAAATAAATTAATTTGAAATCATTTAACAAACTTTTTATAAAAAAACACTAGTTCCAGATTTTCTTGTCCAATCAAATTACTTATGTCTTAAATTGAATATATCTCCTACTTAAGGATAGTGAATTCCTTATTGGGAATTTTCACTCTCTTAAGTATCAAATTAATTATGCAAACTACTCGTGATATAGCCACCAATTTGTTGAAAATATGTGTCTTAACAAAGACATTCACATAAAATATATGCATGATTAATTAATTATTTGTTTAATAATAACTATTTATTTTATCACATGTATTTGTTTCTTTATATGGGTAATTATTTGATCTCATGAGATGGGATAGGTGGTCCTCATGTAACATAGTAGTATGTCGGACCCATTGGGATGTGTGGAGAGATCTAATAATCAAGTTCTTGTACACTTGAAAGGTTACAATGATGGGTGATGTTGGACACATCACTTATAGGGCTGCTACATGTAGAGTTGTCATATGATGGAATGATGTAATCTTAGTCACTAGAGTGAGACTCTAAATTTGCATGTGGGTGCATTATATAAATGTATTAAAGGGATCTATTATGAACACACTTGGTAAAATATCACTATCAAGATAAGTATTGTTCATATTTATAGATTTATCCTTAGACCTAAAGGGTTTGTATTTCTCTAAGTCATTATGTTATTTATTTTGAACTACCAACCAGTGATGCCTAATTGAAGGATATATCATGGGTAGTTTGGATAGCCTACATGATACTTGAGAGGTTGCAAGTGCCCAACGAGAAATCCATTACCCTTAAGTGGGAGAATATGCAGTTAAAGAAATATGTGATTTAATTAGACATAAAAATCTAGTCAATGGTTTTTGATAAAGTGTTTGTCAAATGTTTTCAAAATTATATTATAATTTATATATTTAATTTAAAAAATGATTTT
>JAOXJP010002428.1:0-12432 GCA_025762735.1 Platanus orientalis
ATCACTTGCTGTCTCTATCTTGAACCGTTACTCCGTGAACTCCTCATCATTTGTGGTGTCAGATTGGGGTAAGTTTGACATACTTAGCAAGAAAATAGTAAACTAAGGAAATAGTGGATCAAAACTTAGCATGATTATAGAAACTAAACTGATGCTTTCATATTTGCAAATCAATATATAGAACAATTCATAAAACAGTCTTATACATTACTTAAACATTTAATAAAATTTACAGTTTCATGTACAAAACGGAATTCAATGCTAACATATACTTTTACATTAAATATAATGGAACAGATCAAATCATGTGTCATATCATAGCTAATACAAAACAGAATAGAGCAAATATCTGCTATCAAGTCAGAATATAAAACAGTTTGCACCATTTAAATCCTGGTGAGAAGGGCCCAATTTGCACTATTTAAACCCCGATGAGAAGGGTCTAGTTCGCACCATTTAAACCCAAGTGAGAAGGGTCCAGTTCGCACCATTTACCCAGGTGAAAAGGGTTACTACTATTACCTATGTGGTCAGTAGTAAGGATTCATAATAGTTCGCACCATATACACGGTGAGGTGGGTTCCATCAATAAATCCCCTTGATGGGCAGGGTGGCTTTTCAACATAATATATCATTCTTTTGAGTTTCAATCAAAACATATAAATCATATGTGCAACATATAATGATTTATTTACATTAACTTAAGACAAAATAACATATAAGAACATGCTTGATCTTCCTAAGCGTAATCTATAGGATATGTTTTTCCGAATAATACAAATCTGTCCAAAACAATACTCTTTATAAATCATGATCATTAGGATATGAATTCAACACTTTTCTCTATAAAAATAGGGTTCAAGAATACTATGGATCTATAGAAAATAGAATAAAGATTCAAAACTATAGGTTTTCCTGGAAATCATTAAATAAACACCTCTAAAAATATTTAGAAGATAAAAAACAATTAATAGAATAACTTTTATAATTTTTAGAAGAAACCCTCTTTTAAAACTCTTGATTTTTCATTCAAAACATAGTTCTACATGTAATATCAGTACAAAATGGATTCAAAACAGAGGAAACAACTCTTTAAAAATCCTATGAGATTGAAAACAAATCACTTCTTACTTATATTCTTATAATACTGATTCATCTATTTCAAAACCATGTTTTCGATCGTCAAACAAAACCCAAAACCAATGAAAGATTCAAAACCTGGTTTAGAACGATTAAAATCTTTTGTGAAACAAAATCAATGGAGTTCTAAGAACCTAAGAATGAAAACAAAACAATAGTTTAACTGTGTTCTTACCTCTTTGTGTGTAAAACGTTCTTAAGCTTTCGTTATTCAAAAAAGTCCCAGACTTGTGTCAAAACTTGCATTTTATTTTATTTTCTCTAGGGTTTTTAAGTCTCTTTAGGTAGAAATATATCTAATTTATAGGCCCCCAAAGAGTCCCACACAATTTAATCACGGAGCAAATTTTTTTTTTTTAGTTACGAAAACATTGTTCATCACGAAAACACTATTCCTTGTGAAAAACACTATTTATCGTGAAAACACTATTCCTCATGAAAACACTGTTCATCATTCGTGAAACACTATTCATCCTTCGCGAAACACTGTTGACCTATTCTCACTAAAACTTCAATATCTTTTTTTGTTTGGAGTCCGATTCACTCGCCATCTGTTTCGTTGGATTCTAGACTTTCATGCCTATCCCATGGCATAGTTTACTCAGATTTTTCCTACATTTTTGTTGGTATCTCTCTAAAGTTGTACCAATTGACAGATCAGTATATATGCATTTAAATGGTTCTAAGTGTGTACGAAACTTCTATAACATGTGTAAGCATTCTAAGTATGACATGTGTATGGAGAATATGTGTGATATGTATGGGGTGTTACATTCTCTCCCCTTAAAATAAATTCAGTCCCTGAATTTGGCATACCTTGAGTGCGAAATAAATGTAGATACTTTTCCTTCATCTCGTCTTTGCCTTCCTAAGTCGCTTCTTCCTCTGAATGGTTCCTCCATAGTGCTGTCACATATAAAATCACATTTGAACGCAAAACTTGTTCCTTTCTGTTTAAAATCTGAACCAGTTGCTCATCATAAGATAAATCCTCTCTGACTTGAAAGGGTTCAAATTCTAACACATGGGATGGATCACGCATGTACTTCCTCAACGTGGATACATGAAACACATTGTGGACATGTGACAAATCCGACGGCAATGCTAATTCATAAGCAAAATTACCCATCTTCCTCTGAATCTCAAACGGTTCGATGAATCTGGGACTTAACTTTCTTTTCTTTTCGAACCTCATGATACCCTTTGACGGTGATAATCTCCAATTTGAAATTAAAGTTCCCTTCTTTTCTGATTTGCATAACTCTTTTGCCTGCTTTTTGCTTTAAACAATCTTTCATGGATAACCCTGATCTTTACAGTTGTCACCTGGACTAATTCGGGTCCAAGAAATCTTCTTTTACGAACCTCTTCCCAACATATGGGTGTTCTGCACTTTCTTCCATAAAAGCTTTAATTGGTGTCATTTGTATGCTAGCTTGGTAATTGTTATTGTAAGAAAATTCGATTAATGGTAAATGATCATCCCAACTTACTTTTAAATCAATCACACAAGTTCTCAACTTGTCCTCCAAAGTCTGTGTGGTTCTTTCTGGCTGTCCATCTGACTGCTGATGAAAAGCCGTACTAAAATTCAGCTTTGTTCCCAAAGCTTGCTGTAAACTATTCCAGAATCTTGAAGTGAATCGTGAATCACGATATGAAGCTATTGCAATTAAAACACCGTGTGGTTTCACAATCTCATCAATGTACAACTTGGTTAGTCTATTAAGTGAGTAATTTACCCAAACGAGTAAGAAATGAGCGGACTTGGTCAGTCGGTCTACAATAACACAGACATAATCAAATTCCTTCCTGGTCTTGGGTAGTCCATTACCAAAGTCCATAGATGTATTCCCACTTCCATTCAGGAATTTCCAATGACTACAATAATCCTACTTGCCTATGGTGTTTGGCTTTTACAAGCTGACAAGTCAAACATTTAGATATAAAATTTGCAATTTCCTTCTTCATGTTATTCCAAAAATAGTATTCTTTTAGGTCCTTGTATGTCTTTGTACTCCTTGGATGAACTGCATAAGTTGTTCCATGTACCTCTTCCATAATTTCTCTTTTAAATTTGGGATCATTAGGCACACACAATCTCTTTCCATACCAAAGGGACTCATCTTCTTTAATTGCAGTCTGCTTTCTATCCTTTATTGACCTCTTCAATAATTTTCTGACTCTGAATATCTAAACTCTGAGTTGCCTTGACCTTGTCATTCAACATATGCTGTATCCTAAGATGTGCCATAACACATGCCAAATCGCCAGAAGATTTCCGACTCAATGCATTGACAATCACATTGGCCTTTCCTGGATGATAAATGATTTAATCAACTCAAGCCATCTTGTTTGCCTTAAATTCAGATCTTTCTGTAAGAACAAATATTTCAAACTCTTGTGATCTGTATAAATCTCATAAGATTCTCTATACAAGTAGTGCCTCCATATTTTCAATGCAAAAACAACCGTAACTAATTCCAAATCATGTGTTGGGTAATTCTGCTCATAAGGCGTAAGTTATCTAGATACATAGGCAATGACTTTCCCATCTTGCATCAAAATAGAATCCAAACCTAAGTTGAATGCATCACTATAGATCACGTACTTCCCTCCTGTGCTGGATGGTAAGGTAAGGACAGACGTAGAAACCAAACAGTCATTCAGTTCTTGGAAATTGTGTTCACATGCCTCGTTCCAGTCGAACTTGGCATACTTTTGGGTCAACTTTGTCTAAGGATTAGCAATGCTAGAGAATCTTTCAACAAATCCCAAAAAGCTATGAACCTCAGACACATTTGGAGGTCTAGGCCAATCAACCAGTGCCTCAATCTTTTTGAGATCTACATAAATTCCATCCTTTGAGATTACATGTCCCAAGAAACCCACTTTGCCTAACTAAAATTCACACTTGTTGAATTTAATATAAAGTTTGTGGTCTACAATGTAATCCTGAAATGTTCATCATGTTCTTCTGAACTCTTGAAATAAACTAGATTATCATCAATGAATATAATGATAAACTGATCTAGATAAGGTTTAGAGACTCTGTTCATAAGATCCATAAATGTAGCAGGTGCATTTGTCAGTCCAAAGGACGTGACTAGAAACTCATAATGTCCATACCTGGTATGGAAGGCAGTCTTGGGTATATCATCATTCTTAATCCGAAGTTGATAGTATCCGGATCTAAGTTCGATCTTAGAAAAGACCTTGGCACCTTGTAGTTGATCGAACAAATCATCTATCCTTGGCAAAGGATACTTGTTCTTCACTGTCACCTTGTTCAACTTCCTGTAATCAATGTATAACCTCATGGTTCCATCATTTTTTTTCACAAACAAAACAGGTGCGCCCCATGGTGAAACACTAGGGTGGAAGAAATAGAAATAGGCTTCCATTAATTCAGCTTGCACCATCTTATATGGTGCCATAGAAATAGGCTTAGTGCCTTCCATTAATTCAATTGCAAATTCAATCTCCTTGTTTAGAGGTAAGCCAGAAAGATCATCAGGAAACACATCATTGAAATCTCTAACGACGGATATGTTTCCAATCTTCACTCCCTGCTTCTGATTATCTATGATGTAAGCTAGGTATCCTAGCCCACCTTTCTACAATAATCTTTTTACTCGAAGGGCAAAAATAATCTTAAGAAAATTCTTTATTCCCTTGAATACAAACTCAAGTTGATTGGGGATACTAATGGTTATATTCTTTTAACACCCCACCTTATGATTCAAATCAATCATAATCCTTCAACTGTTTTCCCAGTTCTCTATGTTCCTAATTCTCTACATTTTTCTGAACTCAAAACCTAGAACTCAAACTTAAATCATAGGTTTTAATTGTTTACAAGATCTCTAAACTTAGGGTAACATTCATTTCCTAAAATAATCAAATAAACTCAATGTTAGACTTTTAAAAATAATTAAATCATTCTCAAATATGTTAAGACTTATCAAGATCAGATAATAAATTCTAGACTTCAGTTTTCTTTAATCATTTTTAATGTTTTTATCTATGGTTTATGTTCTAACTGTTTCTAAACTTCTTTCTAATGTTCGGCTTATGATTTTCAATTTTTTTTCCTAATCCTAAATATAGAGCTCCTTCATAGATGTCTACAGAACCTCAAACTTGGAGCTCTGATACCAACTTTGTCGCGTCCCGAAACCCATACCAAGTGGGCCATGAATTTCGTCTCGTGACATTAACAATTTCTTTTCATTTATTCATAACCTATATAAATTTTTCGCTTTTCTTTTCCCTTTATATGCAACGGAATAATACATCAATAACTTTTCACATAGGTCTGACCTGTATAAAATCCCATAATCCATATACCATAATCTTGTAAATAATCCATAAACATTGTCTAACATTCCCATTAAAATTAAATAAATAATTTAACATAATCAAATCCATCAAGTGAAATCAAATACTAAAACTCCATAACTTATTACATCCCTTGGAATTTAAATTAAAATAACTCTATTGAAATAAATAAAGTCTTTAACTGATAAAAACTGAAATGAACATATGTCTGATCATTAGCTGTCTCTATTTGGAACCGCTACTCCGCGATCTCATCATATGTGGTGTCAGATTGGAGTAAGTTTGACATACTTAGCAAGAAAATAGTAAACTAAGGAAACAATGGATCAAGACTTAGTACAATTATAGAAACTAAATAGATGTTTTTATATTTACAAGTCAATATACAAAACAATTCATAAAACAATCTTATACATTACTTAAAAATTTTAAAAAATTTACAGTTTCATGTATAGAACGGAATTCAATGCTAACATATACTTTTACATTAAATAGAATGGAATGGATTAAATTATGTGTCATATCATAGCCAGTACAAAACAGAATAAAACATATATCTGCTATCGAGCCGGAACATATAATAGTTCGCACCATTTAAACCCCGGTGATAAGGGTCCAATTTACACCATTTAAACTCATGTGAGAAGGGTCTAGTTCGCACCATTTATACCCAGATGAGAATGATTGCTATAATTGCTTATGTGGCCAGTAATAAGGATCCGTAGCAGTTCACACAATATATCCGATGAGGTGGGTTTTACCAACAAATCCCCTTGAGAGCAGGGTGACTTTTCAACATAATATATCATTCTTTTGAGTTTCAATCAAAACACATAAATCATATGAGCAACATATAACGATTTCCTTACATTAACTTAAGACAAAATAACATATAAGAACATGCTTGATCCTCTTAAGCACAATCTATTGCACCTGTTTTTTCAGAATAATACAAATTTGTCCAAAACAATACTCTTTATAAATCATGACCATTGGGATATGAATTCAACACTTTTCTCTGTAAAAATAGGGTTCAAGAATACTATGGATCTATAGAAAATAGAATAAAGATTCAAAACTATAGGTTTTCTTGCAAATCATTAAATAAATGCCTCTAAAAATATTTAGAAGATAAAAAACAATCAATAGAATAATTTTTATAATTTTTAGAATAAACTCTTTTAAAACTCTTGATTTTTCATTCAAAAGCTAGTTCTACATGTAATACCAATACAAAATGGATTCAAAACAGAGGAAATAACTCTTTAAAAATCCTATGGGATTAAAACCAAATCACTTCTTAATCATATTCTTACAATATTAATTAATTTATTTCAAAACCATGGTTTAAAAATTCAGACAAAACCCAAAACCAGTGAAAGATTCAAAACCCGGTTAAAAAAGATTAAGATGTTTGCAAAATGGAATCAATGGAGTTCTAAGAACCTAAGAGTGAAAACAAAGCAATAATTTAATTGTGTTCTTACCTCTTTGTATGCAAAAACGTTCCTAAGCTTTTGTTCTTTTGAAAAGTCTCAGACCTATGCCAAAACCTAGCATTTTATTCTATTTTCTCTAGGATTTCTAAGTCTATTTAAGTTAAAACATATCTAATTTATAGGCTCAAGAAGAGTCCCACATGATTTAATCATAGAGAATTTTTTTCTTCGAAAACACAGTAGCAAAAATATTGTAGCGAAAACATTGTTCTTCGTGAGACACTATAGCAAAAACACTATTCTTCTTGAGATATTGTAGTGAAAACACTATTCTTCTTGAGATATTGTAGTGAAAACACTATTTTTCATGAGACCCTGTTAATTTTTTACAAGACATTTCCTTCGCAAGACACTTCCTTTGCGAGACACTGTTCATCCTTTGTGAGACACTGTTGATCCCTTCTCGCTAAAATGTCAATATCTTCTTTGTTTGGGATCTGATTTGCTTGCCGTTTATTTTGTTGGACTCTAGACTTTTGTGCCTATCTAATGGCATAGAGTTTACTTACATATTCTTCCTATAGTTTTGTTGGTGCCTCTCTAAAGTTGTGCTAATTTACATTATAATATATGTGCATTTCAATGGTTCTAAGTGTATATGGAACTTATATAACATGTGTAAGCATTCCAAGTGTGCCACATGCATGAGAATACGTGTGGCATTGTGGGATATTACAATTAACATTAAATTAAGGATCAAAATAAATCAATAATATTTATTGAACTGGCTAGCGAAAAGAGATGTTTTGTTGAGAAATAAGGATAAATGATAAGGCTAGAACACATCAATGAAAGCTCCTCATTGGGCATATTCATCCCATTGATTCTTTATAATCAAAATTTGAGCCATCTTCATGCTTTATGGAATTGATCAAAGGGGCTTGTTCAATAAGATGCAATTATGGAGGTGCATCAACGGTTGTACCAGCCATGTCACCCCTTACGTAATTGATAATGTCATTATCATTCTCTTCATCTTTGGTTATTTGTTGGTTGCCATATGGTTCAGTGTCTAGTAATCCACCATCTTCATCACCCAGATCAACCAAGTCTTGAGGAATGGTCTTCTCGACTGCATGCCAATTTGGATTGGTTAGATCTTCCTCATAGAAAACTTGCTTCACTTGAGATGCCAACACATATAATTCATTTGTTGTTTATTGGTCTAAAGACAACAAAAATGTGAAGTTCAATAGTGTGAACCCTAACTTATCAATCTTAATTCCTTTGTTTTGTGCCTTGACATTGACCCAGTCACACTTGAATAATACAAACTTCATTTTCTTTGAATATGTCAACTCTATTATGTTCATTAAATTCCCATAATAAGTATTTCTCCAACAACCTATTTTCTATCCCTAGTAATTGTGTAGCTCGTGATTGTCGTAGTAATGGTCACACCACTATTTTAGGTTTTATACCATCGCTCCTTTTCTATAGTTAAGAATTTATATCCATTAATGGTATAGCTTGTGAAACTTCTTGCCATGTTTTGAGGTACTCTAACAAGAAAATAAAGTTCCTCCAACAACGATCTACTCTTTTTTCGTAATATTGCAACCTATTTAGATTAAGCAATGTTAAAACATAACAACAACAACAAACAGCCTTATCCCAACTATTTGGGGTCGGCTACACAAATCCTAGTCCGCCATTCCACTATATTTAGGGCCATATCTACCGTTAAATTACAACCTGCATGTCTCTCCTTACTACTTCAACCCAAGTCAATTTTGGCCTTCCTTTAGCCCTTCTAACACCTTTAACTTGCATCGTTTCACTCCTCCTCACTAGCACAGTCATTGGTCTTAGTTACACATGACCAAACCATCTCAATTGAATTTCTCTCATTTTATCACCTATTGGTGCTACACCTAAGCTTCTTGAATGGATTCATTCCTAATTCAATCCTCTATAGTCTTGCCACTTTTCCATCTCAACATCCTCATTTCAGCCACACTTATTTTAAGTACATATTTCTTTTTGTCTGAACTAAATATAAATATTCCTTCAACCAATAGGCAAACTTCTCATTGTACATTTTTTGTCCCTCACAACGAGTAGCTCTCGGGTGCGTTAACAACATATATTAGTTATGCTGCTTGCACAGAATGTTAATGCTTTAGCTTAGATCAAAATATACATGTTTAAACAAATTTATTAAAAAATGAAGCAGTTACTCGATATAGTCTGTGACTAGGTCATGGTTGAACAAATACATAGTGATGCGCTTGCTTCCATCATAGGTCACTTAATATAATTTAACTGACAAGCCCAATCTTTTTTTTTTTTTTTTTTGCACAGTTCCTTAAGGGTTGGTTTAACCTTATTTTGACATCATTTAGGTATCTCAAGAAGAATGTCAGGTGCCATGTAGATTATTTTAGCTTAAGAATTTTTGGTTGTTTTGTTTACGCTCATGTGAATGAAGGTAAGCTTAAACTTAGACCTAAATATTTTTCTTGGTTATGCATTTAGGGTAAAAAGATATAGGTTGTGGTATCCTAATCTTAAGTCACCTAAGTTTATTATTAGCATGGATGTTACTTTTGATGAGTCTTCCATGCTTAACCCGAAAAAAAGAGAATGTTGATACAGATAAGGACCGTGGTATCAATGAGTAGGTGGAGCTAGAGTGTGATAGTTCAAAGAAGAGGTTAGATGGAACTTCTATTTAGCCTATTGAGAAAGAGGTTTAATATCCTAGTGAGGAGGAAGATGCACTAGAGGAGGAGCAACATAGTATTTCTATTGGGAGAAAGATCAGAGAGATTAGACAACCTCAGAGGTATAGTAGCTATGCATAGATGGTTTTTTATGTATTGACTGTGACAAAAGCTGTTGAGTGTTAAAAACCTTTAACATACTATAAAACTATCACAAGCAATGAGTCTACACAGTGGATTGTTGATATAAATGAGGAGATTGAGTTTCTCCATAAGAATAAAACTTAGGAGTAAGTGAGTCCTATCATACCAAATTTTGTTGCTTTGCAAAAAAGCTTGAAACTCAAAGTGTTCAAATTTATCTACTCATTTAATGGATTGGTTTATTATTTTATATGGGGAACTATCATTTTAAACTCTCTTTAGAAAGCTTGCTAATTACACCTTCTATCAAGCCAACCTCTGATTTTCTAATTGTTTCTTGACTTGCATGGAAGCAAGAATGCATAAGAATGGTGGAACTCAAATATTTTTATTAATATTCAATGTGAAATACATAGGAAAGACTCTATTCTACATTCTTCTCAGAGTTACTTAGCCATGGCTTCAGGCCCTTGAGCTTGTATCTTCTCCAATGGGATATGCAGAGGTTTTATGAACTTGCTCTCTTCTTTGGCATTGTGCAACATGAAGAAGTGATGGGGAAGAAGAGTTGAATGTATGAAGGAGAGAACTCCCTTACATGGCCATAGCAATATTTCAAAATTCCAAAAGCCTTATGAAACCTATGAGAGTATGGATATTTATAGAAGATCCTTGATGACTTTGATTCCATTTAGGACTATGAGTTGTTGCTTGGTTTAATCCTTGTTTATTGCAGACTCTCCTTATCTCTTATAAAGACTTGTTGATGTGGCACCTTCTTATGGCTGTTTGAGAGACTTCATGCGCCTTAGGAGTCCTTAACCATACAAGTATCCACTTGATGATCTTATCTAATCCCTAAGTATGAGGGATTTAATGAGATCAAGGAGTCCTGTTGTGATAGGATTCCTTATTTGGATCAAGATTATAATTGTGGGTCTCGATTTTCGCACAATGGGTAAATCCCTTTAGAAAAGAGACTTAACTATCGCGAAAAAATCCCACAATGTTTTGGAGTCGCCACCAGTCTTTTTAATGATGTGACTGGACATCAGTTTTGAAAACAAATCAGGTTTAGGTTTTGAAAAGGGTTTGAAATGTCTGACTCCACACTTAAAGTGGTCGATTCCTAAAGAGTCCTAGGTAAGTTGTTCATTTATAAGTTGGGAAGGGTGTTAGGCACCCCACCTCATCCGCTTTTACGGTTACCTACTTTAAACCCATTACAGTCTAATGGTCAACTTGATTTATTGTCTATTCATCTCACCCATTACCTTTTATCTCATTTTATTAAGATTAGGCAGGGAATTTACATGCCATTTCTGCCAAAATTTCGGCAATATACGGCTGTAATATGGACCCCTGAGGAAAAATAGTGATCCCCATGCCACTTTCTTCAATAACCTAATAGTCCACATATCAACAAAAACACTCCAAATATATCATACATCCACCACATCATCATTGTCCACCCAACAGCTACGTATCCATATATAATTCAAATTCATTAAATTTACATATACAATTTAGGTAGAATAAACAAATCCAAATATAATACATAACTCACCAAGGTCCAAACATAAATATATACAACCTCTAATTATATGTGCAAGTTAAGACTCTAAAGTACGTCATTTACCTGATAAGTCACAGCTACATCACCACCTCATAGCCAAGGCCTTTAGATCTCTGCTACACATAAAAAGATTCCTATTAGAGTAGTCTATTACTGAATAAATAAAATAAATTGAGAACATTAAGTTGATGAACATACCTTTTTAATGCTTTCCACATAACCAAGAAAAACATTAAGGTTAGCTTCAAGTGGTAGCATAAAACTCTATAAAATATGATGAACTTGAAGGGTATACTCATATGTACAATATAGCATCTCAATTGATGAATAAGAATCGATTGAAAAGCTGATTTGAGGTCGAACATGGATGGTGTTAACGTAAACAATTGAATACATAACAAATAATTTATAACTAGAGGAAAAAAATTAAATATTATCCCCTCAACAAAGAGACATCCATAAATATTAATATGCTAACGACAAGTCACAACAACTACTAAGATGCCAATACATTCAATTCATCATCTAGCTTTAGGACAAACACGCTAACACCCAAACAAATGGATCAAAAAATGAAATCTAACACAAACTCGCATGAGGTGGAATTACCATGTCAATTCGTCCCAATAAAACAATGAAACTTGGCTAGTCAACAATGGACACTAAATACATAATTTTTGAATAAAGAATATAACCAAAAAGAAAAAAAATAGCCAAAACCCGCATGAGAATAAGGTGAGGTTTTTTATAATGAAATAAAACAGAAATGACGGAGTCGAGCTTATAATGTTTAACAAATACCAGTTCTAATATGTCCCGATATTCTTTATTCTTACCTTCAAACAAAGAAACACTTTCTTTCTTATATCAAAAACCCAATACCTGTTGTTTCCTTCACTCAGTGTCATATCACCCCAAACCATAAAACAACATCAGAAGCTTTATTTATTGCAACTTAAATTTTCTAGTTTCTATACTCAAAACAAGGCCAGTGATTTTTGAAACATGATATTTACAAACCTGAAAAATTCAAATACTATCTATGTGACACCATAAAACCTATGAA
>JAOXJP010002439.1:0-18273 GCA_025762735.1 Platanus orientalis
GATAATTAGGTCCAGATTTTACCTTCCTATTTAAATTTGAATATCTCTCACCCCTTTTGCATAATATATGTAAATGCAACAGCACAGATTGCGTACACATTCCACGAGTGGAACAAACAAATAAACCAAACCATGAAAGAAATAAAGAAAAGAATAAAAGTCATCTACAAACAGCTAAAATGAATAACCAATCTGATGTCCAACCATCCTTCAAGTAAACAAAATAAAAACTTCAAAACAAGCCTCAAAGTCATATTGGGTTAACAAACATAACCAAAAAATGTTTAATTACACACCCTCAATGAAAAATAAAGAAAAAAGAAAAGAGAGAGTCCCATCTCCAATCACTCATCCAAGCTGTTGCCCACGTAATCCACTGTCCCCTTCCTGGCCCTCTACTTTACCCTCATTCTAGAGTATGAGTGGTAAGCACCATATCGAACTCTATCATCACCACGAGGTGGAACATCGGCATGTCTCTGCACAGTCCGAAGAGGATTGCCATCAATCTACAAGGGAGTCACCTCCACTATGCCACCAGGCACTAGAATAGTCTGTACCTCAGGCTCTCTGCCGGTCTTAGGCTCCCTCATAGTCTGCTCCTCGCCAACCTCGGGTTCTCTTGTGGGTTGCTCCTCTCCAGTCTGCTCTCCCCTTGGTTGCACAACCTTGGGCTCAGCATGAGGCATCTCAGTGTCTCTAGCAACACCCCCCATGTTTCCCGAGATAGGGATCTGTCTCTATAATTGCAAAACAAAAATACTCATGTCAAAACCAAAAAAAAATATAACCAAAAGATAAAACAATAATAAAACAAAAGAAGTGGTGATATGATTACCTCTTCTACCTTGGTCTAGTGTGTAGCCTTAATGGCCACAACCTTAGTCAGATCGACCTGATGTTTTTCCCTAACCAGAGCAAAACACCTAGCTAATTTCTGGAGGGCACTGAGGTACACCTCCTTAGAAACCTGCATAAGTACATGAGGCTTAGTCAAACAGAAGAACAAAATGCAATGAGATTTCAAATAAACTTAAAGAAAAAACCAAAACATACTTGAGACATCCCCTCGGGAGGCAGCCAACACTCTGGAAGCTTTGCCTCTAGTAAAGGCACCTCATTGGCCCCATCCTTGAGGTCAGTCAAAACTACTACTTCAGGCACCATGCCCATCAAATTGGGCTCAGTTGGGGGAAGTCTCCTCTTCCTCCCTCGATACGCTGGAGGTGTTGGCTCCTCTGGGGGCTGTGTAGTAGCGGCCTGTTAAAATCAAGCAAGTGTGGTTAAAATTTCAAAAAGGAAACAAAATAAATTAAATATCTTTCAAAAAACATAATAAGAAATGAACCAAATCACACTTATTAGAGGCTCAATAGGTCCACCCAAGGGCCCACAAGTCTAGGTAGCCCACCACTCATGATAATCTCGGCTTAGTCTAAGAAAGCTACAGCCTTGTTGCCCTCATCCCCTCAACTAGTGACACCTTCAGTATCAATTACTCTTGGGGGTGAGTGTGGGACTACAAACTCCTCTACCCTACCCCCAACTTGTCACCAACACCCCTCACCCAAATCCACCAACACCACCCTCTGGCAAGACCAACCCCAAGCTGAGTTTTGGTCTCGGGCATTATCTGCTTATAAACCCCAAAGAGTCCATGGGCGCCACTTAATCTGCACAAACACAATAAAGTTTAGAAAATGATTTACAAAAAATAAATAATGAACAAAGGTCAAGGAAAAGCATAGTGTACTTACCTGGTCGACTGTGAGTAGATCCAACTCACGTCAGAAGACCGAGATCAACTTTTGGCTCTTGTGGTGGATAGCCTTCCACCTCACCACGCAAGGGAAGTGTAGTACCTCCTCACCCTTCCACCTGGGAACCAAGAAGGGGAAGTGGTCATAGCACTGCACTTGTAAAAACAAAAAAAGAAGAATAAGAAAAAGCTAAAATTAAATAAAGGATCAAAAAAAAAACTTGGGAGAAAACAAATCATACCTCCCATAGAAAGCATAGGCCCACAAAGGCATGAGGGCTCTGACCAGCCGAAATCTCCCTCATGTTGAGGTACATCCACCTGAGGGTAGATCTACCCCAACTCCACATGGCCACGAGGTCTAGATCCTCCAAGGCAGGTAATAGGTAGAAGTTAACCCTGTTACTCTTCCCGCAAAAGATCGAGCGAGTCAGCATGTATAGCAAGAAGGCTAGGGTAAAGAATTCCTTCTCTATGGCGTACTTGCGTTTGTTGCCCAGATGTAGTCATTCTCGAACCATGATGAAATGACACCTTTGGTGTCCTTGTAGTATACCACAGGCTGTGGCCCAATGCAATGAGCCACCAAGTCAGCATTAAAATCCTCTAAGCTAGGTGGAGGTGTCTCGTCCATGGAAAGCCTGGTCATCATAAAGAAATCAATCGGGGGCACCCTGATCTCCCCCACCGAAAGATGGAAGGTCTAAGTGATGGGGGACCACCTCTCCACAAGGGCCATTAGTAGGAACTTGTCGGCCGACAACAATAGAAGAGTCAAGAAACGGCCAAAACCCATGGCCCTAACACTATTTTGGACATCCGAGCACATCTAGGCCCACAATCTCAAAACCCTAGACCACAAACCATGGCTCTGTACTGCCCCTCTATCTTGCAAAAGAAATATGCTAAAACATGTTAGAACAATGTTGAGAGGCAAAAAGAATAAAAAATAAAGCAAAAAGAAGTAAAAAATATCAAAATAACAGATCTATCTCTCAAGCCTAATGCCTGTTTTTAGGCCAACGCCTGTTTTTTAACCCAACGCATGTTTTTCCCAACACCTATTTTTTAAAATAGAAAAAAAGTGGGCATTACACTTGTAATTTAGGGCAATGATTTTTAGGCATTGGAAAACCTAAAAATCACCCCCAAAAAATGCACAAAAACCTATTCTAAATTAGTCATAAATCAAAATCAAAGTGACATAACTCTACTTAAATGAATTTAAACATAAAAACAGAATGTAATCCAAAGAAAAATGTAGAAAGAAACAATAAAAAACATGAAATCAAAATCAAAAAAATATTCAGAGCAAAGAAAATCTATAAAAGCATAAAGTAAACTCATGATCGAGTCAAAAAACTTACCTAATCCGTGATGGGGTGCTTCCATAGAGCTTTCTCTTGCACCGAGAGAAGTGAAAAGTGACGACTTGATTCCCCTTGATTCATTGTCATCAAAAGCACAAAAAGAAAGATTTTTGTTCGAAAGCTTGAAAAAGAGAGAAAAGAATAAACTTCTGGGGACCTCTCCCACTGTTTATAACTGAAAATGGCAATAGGAAATATAAAAGACAAAAAAACTGCCATGGGTCCTTTAAACCTATAACTACTTTCAATGCCTAATCGTGCTCTTAATTAAAAAACAGGCGTTGAGGCAAAAAACCGGTGTCAAGCATTTTTGCCTATAACTGTTCCAACACCTAATTGTTTTCTCAACGCCTGTTTTTTAATTCACATTAAGGCAAAAAAGAGGTGTTAGGCTTAATTTCTACAGAATGTTATTATTGGCTATAAAATGACATTTCTAACCCTATGTTCATGCTTGTGTTTATAGACATTGCTCATAAACTGGTACACTTGGATATGTATCCCACCATCTACGTAAAGTTTATAAATTCCCTAATTGCCCTTCCCCTAAGGAATGGGAAATCTGGAAAAGTCGAAGCTAGCTAGAGGCAACATTGGCTCTAGCACAAATCAATCTGGATTGGCCACTGATAAAGGCATCCATTTCCTTCTAGAATCCGACATCTATGGTTTTTCGCTTCGAAGAACAAGAACTCACACCCACTATTGAGGAACTCAAATCCTTTTTAGAATGGGAACATTGTCTTGGTATCAGTGGCATAATTCTGGCTCATAATCCTAGCTATTTGAAAAGCTTACACACATTGGAAATCTCTAAAGCCTCCCTACCCAAGGAAGCCACAAGAAAATATTTGCATTGTCCTTTCAACCTTTTATTGGAAAAAGGTTGGAAGAAAGTTAGTGACTTCAACAACCCTATCAAATTTAGAGCATTCACCTTAGTTGTCTTAGGACAACTCTTGCTATCACATAGTCGCCATCACATCCACAGCATCTTATTCGACATCTTGGATCAACATCTTCAGAAGAAAACACTCGTACCTATGATCATCTCAGAGACTATCCAAAGGCCGACTATATGGTTGTCTAGCTTTATTACAAGCTTGGTTGTGGGAACATCTATCTATCATTGCATCTTTCCCAGCTTATGTGTCATGAGATCTAGCTCTGGCACAGATCCATGTCAGAAGCCAACCTTTGCCAAATAGAACAACTACATTAGGTTATCAGAACCTGTTAGCTGCCATACATCCTGAACAGATCACTTAGCATGTCATATGGCACAAAGCACGTTACCCACTCCTTTTTACCAAAGACTGCACATACATGGTCATTACAGGAGTCCACCAGAGCACTCCTTATCTACCTATACGCGCTCTTCAGCAATTGGAACTTGGACAAGAACTCTTCGACTTCCCCACAGTTTTCAAAGATATATGCAAACTTGATCACCATACATCCAATCATACGCGGTCTACATTAGCCACTCTATGGGATAACTCACACACTGGAATCTCAGGACATCCACAACTAGTATCCGCAAAGACACAGGCCATGACACCAGCATATGAGCATTGGCTTCTACGTGAGCCTCCTCTACAACTTGTCACACCATCAGCATCTACCTCTTTGAATAAGAGACAATGCATTGAATCAACATCATCATCATATACATAGCCTTCTCACACTCAAGTAGAGTATGAGCTCGCATTGTCAGATTTGGCCGAAGAATGGGCTTCACATGCCCAAACCAACGCTACTCTAGAAGCTGAGAATCTTTTGCATACAAAGGCTAAGGTCACACGTGAGTGTACCCATCATTAGAATGAAACTTAAGCAGAGCTCATTCACTCCTTGAAGAATGAACTAAATGACAGTAGGACTTCCCACGAAGATTTGGGACTTAAGATGAGGCGCAGCAATAGCATGGCTTTTGTGTAGGATCAATGGATACAGTCATGGGTTCACAAGCTGAGAGAACAAATCTTCTCTTTAGGTTATGAACCAGTGCCACCTCCACCACCTCTAGCAATGCCTGATCTTTAGATTTACATTTCATGTTGTCTTTTAATGTATTGGGGCAAGTATCCCCTCTTTTTGTAATCATTTTTTGATATATATATATATATATAATGTACAAAATTTTGTTTCCAAAATCTTGTAGTTAAGATTAAAGGACATGAATTCACTTGAATGACATATGCACTTGTAAAGCACCTAGCTATTAATTATAAACAAATGTAAAGAATGAACCTTGCAAAGTAAATGAATCCTTCTTTTCTTCTAACTCAGTAAAGCAAGTTACAATTGCTCCCCCAAGGACTCGACTATAAAAGCGGAAGAAGGGACAACGTAGCAAAGGTATGGCCAACAAGTCATCACCTCCTCCTACTACAAGCATTACACCGCTTAGCCTCCTAGAAGCATCCGTGGAAAACTCCACTCCTAGTAGGACCGGCCCTAAAGATACTCCCTCAAAGGGATTTAAATCAAAAATGGAGCGATTAATGGGGGACTTCATGTCTCGGCATGGTTGGACATCTACCCTTAATTCTGGTTAATCCTCTTCATTACCTCAAACCTCTTCACCACCCCTTAGCCAACCTAGTACTAGTCAGCAGCCTCGAATTCCTACCCTCTATGAGTTCAAGAAGCTGATGTTCAAATATCTGATGAAACAAGGAGGACCTTATAGTCAAAGTACAACATCTGAACTACCACCTCCCAATACTACTAAGCAAATTCTCCCGCATGGTTAAGACTATACATAGGGCCCCACCTATGTCACGACCCCGCTCTGACCCACAACTTCATATATGCGGCCAGAGAACCAGACCGTCTTTGACCTTGAAGAGTAGTATGGGCCTTCATATCAAGTAAGAAGGGAAAGGAGAAGGATGAGACCAGTGCATAGATATCAAAGCTTGCTGTAGAATTAGAACTCATGAAAGGGGGATAATTCCCCATCTCTATAGACTTTGAGGATATTTGCGTCCACCCTAGAGGTGTGTTACCACCAAACTTCCAAATGTCAAATGTTGAGAAGTATGATAGTACCACTTTCCCCAGGATGCCTCTCCACATGTATTGCAATGCTATATTCCAGTGAGGACATGATGAGCGGATCCTGGTCTAGATGTTTGGCTAGAGCCTATAGAAGAATGTAGGGAAATAGCTGGCAAGCCAAGAGAAGAGCAATATTAGTACATGGAGGGCCCTACATGGAGGGCCCTGATGTCGTCATTCCTTAATCATTATAGATTCAACCTTGAGTTACTCCCAACCAGGAAAGAAATCAAAGGAATGAGGCCTGCCTTAGGGGATAGTATCAGGGATTTTGCGTATAGATGGAGATTGAAGACCTCCAACCTAAAACATCCTATGTTTGAAGATGACATGATATCAACCTTCATGAGGTTGCTAGGCCCTACATACTAGCTAATGCTCCTAATTGCATCATAGAGCAATTTTGCTAAGGTTGTTGACAAAGTAGTAAAGGTAGAGTTGACCATTAAAGCAGGCTTGGTATCAAATGCACCTCTCACTCCAGCCAGTTCCACCAGAAATACTCCGAAGAAGGCAGCCATCACCCAGCCAGAAGCAAACCTTATGCAAACTATTGAAGTCCCTCTGCCTAGCCAAAACAGTGGTCATGTTCTGCCTCCTCCACAGCCAACTCAAAGCTACCCTGCAGCCATGAATATCATCCCTCCTCAAACATAGTAGTTCTACCAACCCAAATACCCGGGTACATCCAGAGAAGAAAAGAAGGAAAGAAAGTTCAACCCTCTACCCTACTCTTATAAGTACATCATGGAGTATCTCATCAACAAGAAGCTATTGCAGTTGATTGAACCAAAACCTCCACCTTACCCTCTGCCCTATTGCTTCAACCAAGCGGAACATTGTGAATATCACCAGACTCTGGGGCATACTCTCAACAGGTGTTTTTGCTTAAAGCATGACATTCAGGACGTGATCGATGAGGGTAAAGTATCATTTGACTCTACACCCACCAATCCTCCATTAAACTCCAACATCATCCAAAATCCACTCCTTGACCATAAGCCACCAAAAGGGGTTAATATGATAGGTACCACCAACACCAATTTAACCCTACCAGCTACATTACCAAGATCTCAAAACCCAAGAAACTCATCTTTTTTCCTGACACCAACCAAGTGTCCACCATAAACGGATAGTGTCCTGAGCCTATTCCCCCTCTTGAGTATGAGCATTTTCTCACAAACATGTGGGATACGGCCCCGAATAGCCCAATCACAGTTCTTCCCCCTGACATCAACATATATAGGGAAGGTTTAACAACTCATGACCCTTTTTCATCACCCCATATCATCCTACCACACTTATTATATGCCTAGCTTACAGACCTTTCATCTCCTTACCAAGTCATCAACATTCCTCCACCAACCAAAATCCAATATTTGCTAAACCCAGTCCCTTTGGGCTACCTAGTCG
This sequence comes from Platanus orientalis, assembly GCA_025762735.1. Taxonomy (NCBI): domain Eukaryota; kingdom Viridiplantae; phylum Streptophyta; class Magnoliopsida; order Proteales; family Platanaceae; genus Platanus; species Platanus orientalis. The sequence continues at coordinate 7,609 of JAOXJP010002439.1, forward strand.
GGGGAAGTTGCAGATCCCAAACTTTCAAAAGATGATCTAAAAGAGCTCACGGCTTTCATTACCCAGTGGGGTAGAATCTTCAAACTTGTCACATATTTGCACCCTGAAGGCAAAGGGAAAGAGAAAATGGTAGAAGAAGAAACCGAGACAGAGACACAAAGATAGACCAGAGTAGCAGAAGAGAAGAAAGAAAATGAGATTTTTTAAACAGCTATTCAGAAATCTCACCTATTCTTGGTCGAGCATTTATCCAAGACACCTGCACAAGTCTTTATTTTGGGCCCTTTGCTAACATTAGAGCAACACGGAGAGAGATTCCTGAGCATATTCAAAAAGTCCTTTGTGGATGCTTTGATCACACTGGATAGATCAAAAAATATGGTGGCAAGGGTATCAACGCCATGAGTCATCACATTCTCAGAGGACAAGATCCCCAAGGATGACACTGTACACAATAGAGCCATCTACATCACGGCACATCACTCAAACATGTGTATTCCCCTCATCTTGGTAGATAATGGATCAACTTTGAACATCTGCACCAAGGATATACTAAACACATTGGTAGTTCCCTCAGACTGTGTAAAACCCAACCCATGTGACATAAGGGCTTTTGAGAATTCGATGAGTCATGGCCAAGGAGAAGTGCTCATTTCCCTAATGATAGAAGGGAGAATGTTCTAAGTTCAGTTTTAGATACTGAGCATACCATCTTCCTTCATCGTGCTGCTAGGTAGACCATGGGTTCATCAGGCGGGTGCCGTCCCACCCACTCTTCATTAGAAGGTCAAGTTCATCATTAATAACAAGGTTCATATAGTGCTTGTAGATACGGATGTCATCACAATGACAAACCAAAAGATATTGGGAGTTTAGAACCTACAAGCCCCGAATACATTCACCTCATATCAATTTAAGGTTGTACACACAAAGAAAGAGGCAGCAGAGTTGAAGAGAAAGGCTGAAATACTTCCTCCAAAATTCAACATGATGGCCAGAATGAAGTTCGATCCAAACAAGGGCCTAGGCAAGCATTCTTAAGGAAGGAAGAACCCCATCAAGGCCATTAGAGTACCATGTAAAGCAGGCCTAGGATTCAAACCTCTCCTCAAGCATCAGTTCAAGAAGAACAAGAAAAAGAAAGCTGGCCGCAAGACCACACTACATTTTATATCAGCTTCTAAACTCTCCAAGACTTGCAATACCCTGCCAATTAATTCACCTATTCAACTAGTACCATCCAAGCTCAGCACAGAACACATACCTATAAAACCAGTCATAATTCCACCTCCAACTATCAGTCAACATCCTACCTATTATCTCCAAACTACTCGTCACACCCACATGACTAGCCCTAAGCCGTTCGTCCCTAAGATTGGGGAATGTTCAACCCCCAACATCTCAGAACATAGGGAGGACAACCCAACTTCTTTAAGTCTACTCTCACTCCTCGGTGATGTTAGAGAAGCACTTCAATCAGTAATTGCAAGTGGAGAGTTAAACTTAGATTAGATTGACCCTGACCAGGTCATTATGCCAGAATCATGGGTGCCATCAAGGCCACAGAGCAAACTGGACAAGCAAACTCCATAGCAACAGAAGATCAGGACCAGGTGATGATTGATTGAGAAAAGAGGCCAAGAAGAGCCAACCCTTCTCTACTCCAATTCAAGTTTTTAAAAGCTTTTAGTCTTTTATTTTTACCCTTTTTGTATAAGAACTACGTAAGACTTGATCCCTACCAACTTATAATTGTCAAAATCATTCGACTAATGCACCTATAAGGAGTACGTAGGCAACCTGAGACACAACTTCAGGCCTAGTCACATTTGTAAAAAAATATTTTTGCTTTCTTTACCCTTGTAGTCAAAGAACTATGTGCAGCTTGATCTTGACAAACCAATGTTTTCAAAGCACTCATGCTAAAAGTCAAGTATGTAAGCAACCTGAAAAGTAACTTCAGGCTCAGCTACTTTTAAAAAATATATAAATTTGGTCCACCCCGAGACCAGAACTACGCGAGACTTGATCCCTGTTGAACAAGCTTTCCTAAGCTTATGATCAGCGCAAACACCGGGTATGTAGGCAACTTGGAGCTGATTCCAAGTCCAGTTGCTCTTCAGGTATTACATACCCTTTTCGATATAAATCAATACTAAAAGCTTTTTCTTTCAAAAACAAGAACAAGGAGAATGGAATGATGCCAAAAGAGGTGATCAAGGTCTTTGAACGCCAAGAGAACCGGAATCTTCCATCGATAGATGACCTCTAAGAGATCAATCTTGGATCAGAAGCCATGCCTAGAGTTGTAAAGATTGGGACCCCTAGCACTTCAGATTTGGGACATGCCCTATTAAACCTACTTAAAGAATATATAGACATCGTTGCATGGACTTATGCAGACATGTCTGGTCTAGACATAGGCCTTGTCACCCATAAGTTTCCCACTAACCTAAATATTCACCCCATCAAGCAAAGACCTAGGCATCTACGACCAGAATCGTCCCTAGCCCTCAAAGTAGAAATCCAGAAACAACTAGATGCAGGCTTCCTTTTATCTGTCCAATATCCCTAATGGTTAGCCAACATTGTCCCTATACCCAAGAAGGATGAAAAATCTGAATGTGTATAGATTATAGAGACTTGAACAAAGACAGTTCCAAAGATGAGTTTCCACTACCCTACATTGATATGCTCATAGACAATATAGCTGGACACGAGATGATGTCCTTCATGGATGGGTTCTCAGGTTACAATCAGATCAAGATGTTAGTGGAAGACCGTGAGAAGATTGCTTTCACAACCCCTTGGGGCACCTTCTGCTACAAAGTAATGCCTTTCAGTCTCAAAAATGCAGGGGCAACATATCAGCAAGCCATGACTGCCCTCTTCCATGACATGATCAACAAAGAAATGGAGGTCTATGTTGATGACATGATTATCAAATCTTATCACAAAGAAGATCACCTGAGCCATCTACGAAAGCTGTTTGTCATCTCAAAAAGTATAGATTGAAGCTGAACCCAAACAAATGTATCTTTGGAGCCTCTCACAAAAATTTGTTAGGCTTCATCCTCATTGAAAGAGGCACAGAAGTTAATCCATCTAAGGCCAAAGCAATCATTAGAATGCCTACACCTTGCACAGAGAAGGATGTACGCAGTTTCTTAGGGCATATACAATACATCAGTCATTTCATTGCTCAGCTCACTCCCATTTGTGAGCCCATGTTCAAGTTACTGAGAAAGACTGTTCCAGCCCAATGGAACGACAACTGCCAAGCTACCTTCGACAAAATCAAGATATATCTACTAAACCCACTAGCATTGATTTCTCCAGAGCCAGACCGCCCACTCATTCTGTATCTGACTGTGCATAACAACTCCATGGGATGCGTGTTAGGACAGCATGACAAGACAGGGAAGAAGGAACAAGAAATTTACTATCTAAGTAAGTGTTTCATTGACTATAAAACCAGATACATGCCTCTCGAGAATACCTACCTCTCTTTAGTCTATATCACTAAAAGGCCTTGGCACTATTTCCTTTCATACAAAGTATTTCTAATATCCTGGGTAAATCCCATCAAGTATTTATTCGAGAAACCAACAACTAAAGGAAGAACTGCCCGATGGCTCATGATGTTATCAGAATTCGACATCACATATGTCTTATAGAAAGCTATCAAAGGGCAAGCCATAGCCAATTTCTTAGCAAATGAACCAGCAGATGAACCTTCATCCTTGAAATTCAACTTCATGGATGAACACATACTTTGTGTTGAAGTTGAGTCAAGCAAGATAGTCATATGGAAGATGTGCTTCGACGGAGCCATCAATCAATTAGGTTATGGGATTGGAGCCGTGCTCATTTCCCCTACAGGTGTCCTTATTCCAATCACCGCAAGGCTACACTTTTAATGCACCAACAATATAACCGTGTATGAAGCTTGCATCATCGGTTTGAAAGCAGCCATTGATATTGGCATTGATGAACTAGAAGTCTATGGAGACTCAACGCTTGTCATCTTTCAAGCAACTAGAGATTGGTTCATTCAAGAAGAAAAGTTCTTAGACTACCATGAATGTCTATAGATCCTTCCAAGAACTTTGAATATCTGACTTTCTACTATATTGGCAGAAGAAGAAACAACTTTGTAGATACTTTGGCCACACAAGCTTCAATGATTGACATCCCTCAAGCGGCAGACATGACACCAATTGAGATTGAACAGAGAAATGAGCCAGCTTACTGCCTCTAGATTACAACTATAGATTTAAACAAGGAACTGTGGTTCCTCGATATCAAGAATTATTTGGAAGATCAAACTCTTATATCCATAGCTTCCAAGAATGATCAACGTGCTCTGCAGAGATTAGTTGCTCAATTTGTTTTATATGGTGGGACCCTATACAAGAAGTCCCCTCATCATGTTCTCCTAAGATGTGTAGACGATGCTAAAGCCTCCACTATCATTAAAGATATTCACAAAGGAGAGTGTGGCCTGCACATGAATGGGCTCATGCTTGCCAAGAAGATCCTTTGACTAGGCTATTATTGGTCAACCATAGAAACAAATTGTTGTCAACATGTAAAGAAGTGCCACACTTGCCAGTCTTATGCCAACATCATTAAAGCACCAGCTTTTGAATTGTACAACCTGACTATTCCTTGGCCATTCTCCACGTGGGGAATCGATGTAGTAGGACCTATGCCTCAGAAAGCCACCAATGGACATATATACATCATTATAGCTATCGATTATTTTACCAAACGGGTCGAAGCCATCTCTAACAGCAGTCACAATAAAAAAATAGCCAAATTCATAAGGAGAGACATCATCTACAGATATGGTGTTCCCAGTAAAATTATCACTGACAATGCATCTAATTTTGTGGGAAAGGATCTTGAACTACTTTGCAAAAAGTTTAAGATTCACCACCATCGATCTTCCCCGTACAGACCACAGATGAACAAAGCAGTAGAAGCAGCCAACAAGAACCTCAAGAAAATCTTATAGAAAATGACTGCTAATCACTCCAACTATCATGAAATGTTGTCTTATGCACTTATAGCCTATAGAACTTTAATTCGTACTTTAACAGGGGTAACCCCCTTATTCACTAGTTTATGGCATGGAGGCAGTCCTACCAATTGAAGTGGAAATTCCAAGTCTCTAAGTCCTAGCCGAGGTAAAGATTCCAGAGTTAGCATGGGCACAGGTTCAACATGATCAACTAAACCTTATGGATGAGAAGAGACTGCAAGCAATGAGCAATGGACAAGCCTATTAAAGGTGCATGACCACAATTTTCAACAAACGTGTCAAACCCAGAGATGTTGAGGAAGGAGAATTAGTTCTCAAGAAAGTCCTTCCACATGAGCAAGCACCACGAGGGCAACCTTGGCTAAACTATGAAGGACCCTTCATTGTCAAACAAAAGTTGTCTAGTGGGGCACTACTATTGGGAAACATGGACGAAGAAAACTTCCCCAGATTTGTAAACTTGGACCAAGTCAGAAGGTTCTTTGCTTTAGTATTGTAAATTTGACTTTTGCAATGAAAGCTTGAAATGAAAAGACCTTGAACGATCATTTTGTTGATACATTTTCCTACCTATCCAATTCTTACATTTCCATAATCATGTTCATCTCTATAAATCCAAAGTAAAAGAATCAACGGTTCAACAAAAGAAAAGAAAAGAAAAGACAAAAAAAGAAAGCAAAAAAGAGAGAAAAAAAAGGTTATAAAGAACCATGATTTTCTCCAAAAAAAAACATACAAGGATTTTGTAGAGAACCATGATTTTCTTCAATATATGGGCATTTTATAGAGAACCATGATTTTCTTCAAAACATGGAAATTTATAAAGAACCATGATTTTCTTCAAAGCATGAAAATCTTGTATAGAACCATAATCTTCTTAAAGAAATGAGCATTCTGTAAAGAACCATAATTGTCAATTTGCAATCAGCCTCTTCCATTCATATCCATATTTCTAGATCCTTTCAATTCCGCCTACTCAAAGGCAGACCTTGACATTATTCAATAAACCATTCATTCATTAAAGCAACTGTTCAAACCTCTTAGCACTACAAGAAATTCTAAGCAAAAGTCAGCAATACACAAGATAAACATTCAATCAACTTTGGAACAAGAGCATGCACCTTGTCCAGTCACCTTCCGAAAATCCCAGACTTGTCTGAGTATAGGGGCAAAAAAAGGACGAAGAAAAAAATAAATATTGCAAAGCTCAGAGTGAAAATCGAAAATGGCACTTTGACCCAGTCTTGAAAAATAGAGGCAAAAGAGGGATCAAAATAAGTCAACACTTAGGGTGAAAACCAGAATTGGCACTCTGAGTCAAGTCAAGCCAGTCAAGTCATGAGCACACATCTTCAAAAGTCATCTCCTGACAAAGTAAGAACAAAGACCTCAAACATAGGCCTGCAATCTCACTCTCCCAAGAGAGGCACATTCAGTATCCAGAACTTGCAAACCTTTCATACCTTGCCCAAACTAGGCATGCCATCATAGCATATGAAAACATGACCCTATGTATTCAAGAGTAATGTAACAGGTCATCTTTACTATTCAAGGACCCTGAGGGGCCTAGTTTTTCAAGAGTCACTGGTAGATTTTGGAGAATGAATTTTCAAAACCTCTTTCAAAAGCAAATGTAAATACAAAGTCCAGCCGATCTAGGCTTTAAAGCTCAATCATCAATCAAACAACATTGTCAACCATTCAAAGCATCTTCAGTCTTACTACAAAAGTCTTTTACGTGCCTGTCAACGACTCTGGGATCAAGGAGCAATCAAAACAAAATTAAGATGGAATATCATCCCAATAAAGCGCCATTCACGATCATGCAAAGCTAGAGATGATACATCATCTCCCCAAGAAAGAGAGGAGACGATGCATCATCTTCCATAAACAATGATTAGAGATGACCCGTCACCTCCCAATAAAAATCGAGATGAAGCATCATCTCCAGTAAAATTCTATTCACGGCCAAACAAAACTGGAGATGATACATCATCTCTAAAATGCCAAACAACATTTCATTCTGTACCAATCTTGAAACAAAGATTGATGCATCACCCGTTAGCAAGAGAAATTTGGGCTGAGGCCTTAAGCAAATGAAATTTGGGCTGAGGCCCCAAGCAATGAAAATCTAGATACAAAGCCCCAAACAAATGAAAATTGGGCCTCGGCCCCTAAGCAAATGAAAATTGGGCCTCAATCCCTAAGCAAATGAAAATTAGGCCTCGGCCCCCAAGCAAGTGAAATTTGGGCATTGGCCCTCAGCCAATGGAATTGGGCCTTAGCCCCTCTGTAAAGAATTGTGGACCACCATCCCTTAAGGAATTTGGTCCCTAGCCCCTCTGTAATGAAATTTGGGCCTTGGCCCCTTTGCAATGAATTATGGGCCGCTGCTCCTTAAGGAATTTGGGCTCTCGCCCCTCTTCAATGAAATATGGGCCACCGCCCTTAAAGAAATTTAGGCCCTGGCTCCTCAGCAATGAAATTGGGTAAAGATCCCTTCAGAGTAGCGTCGATCCCCAAAAGATCCTCATAATTTTAAAGTAAGTCTTGCAAATCTCCCAGCATGAACTAGCAAACACCTGAAACTTGAAGTCTACTCTATCAGCAAAGTAATTCGGTGATAAGTCATCACCCCCAGCAAAGTCCATTCTTATGACAATGTTTGATCGAAAATGATGCATCGATCATTTTCAACCTTGAGACCAGACCACATAAAGGTTTAGTAAGGACTTCACCTTATAGAAAAGGCTAAATTTTGACATCACAGATTACCTACCGAGCATAGGCAAATGTCGATCATCGTTCCATTGCATACGTAACATGACAAAACATGAATATATAGCACTGATCTCTAGAGATCTCCATTGCTTTCGGAGTTAAGCCCAAAAACTTCCTAATATGCTTTGCTTAGGCTGCCAAAAATTCGATGAGGGACTCTAGGTCTTGCTTCACCAAAAATGGTCAAAATTGTTGACATGACAGATTCCCTTCTGGGTACGGGCAACTGTCAACATCATTCCATAGCCTATATATCATGACAACCACTTTTGGAAATTGGTTTAAACAAATATGTAGCATTAATCCTTCATGATCTCCATGGCTTTCGGAATAAGCCTAAAAACTTCCTGCCAAGCCCTAATCAAGCCACCACAAGTTTGGTGAGGAACTTTAGGTTACCTTACCAGAAATGGTCGAAACTGTTGACAAAATAGACTGTCTACCCAAATATAGACAGATGTTGTCCTCGATCCATAGCCTATATACCATGACAATCATCTTTGGAATTTGATTGAAACAGATATATTGTACTGATTCCTTAGAATCTCCATGGCTTTGAAGTAAGCCTAAAAACCTCCCGACATACCTCATGCAAGCCGCGTAGGTTTACTAAGTTGTGTCGGTCCTCGACTTTGTAGAAAGGCCTTCATAGATAAATCGCCTATCTGGGGTGTAGGTAGGCATCATCACTTCATAGCCTGCGTATTATGCTAGCCATGTTTACAGATTGGATGGTTGAAACAGATACGTATCACCGGTCTCTTGAGATCCCATGGCTATCAAAACAAGCCCAAAAATTTTCCCACAAGCCCTGTTGGCAATCCCTGAACCATGAACAAATTTTCGCATAGCATCCTGGTTATTCGGACATAGCTGAATGCTACACTTCAATTCATAGCCTATGTATTATCTTAGCACCAATACCGTTAGGGAGTTATGCATAATACATAGCATTGGGTTCATTGTTATCACAAACCCCACAAATTTCGGAGAGAATGCAACAACATCTCCAGTCCTGACCGGTCCTCTACCTACCCTCTATCGAAGTCAAGACAATTGTAGGGTATGACCCACTTGTGATGTCTATTTATGAGGACGTAAATACACATCACAATTCAATCCATAAATTTTGTGAAATTTCTAAGGCTATAGCTGGACTGCTATCTTGCTTGAAGAATCCTCCTCGTAGCAAACGAGTTATGAGAAAAACCCACCATTGATTCTCAGGAGAGCTCATAACATTTCTCTATACATCCAAACTAAACCACCCTTCTAGTTCAAATTTTTATACAGCCCAGTCCATACTTTTGAACAGCTTACCTACATCGACCACTTCAGTTAGTACCTTATCTGCCGCATGATATACTAATGGCCACCATGTGACATTTGCTCGGCATCGAACAATGAGCAATGCCACACTTCGATCCATTAAGTTTATGAAAAGCTAACAACTAGCCATAATGTTTCTTCTATCTATAGTCTAAACAATTATCAATCTTGAGTAGTACTTTTGTAGCATGGGTTACTTGTGAGAAAAACCCTTCCATAGCTTCTTAGGAAAGAGCGCAACAACATTTCTCTATAAGTTTTGATGATCACCGCTCAACAGACCAACCTATTAACACCGACCTTGGTGATGCTTGCTTATTGGGACATAAGCATTGTCTTGCATTCACCCTCAAATGTTGTGTGTTATACCTACTTTAGCAAAGACTGGGTTGTTATTACCCGGACAAGGCATAACAACTGATCCTATGGGATCCCGCCCCTGCTTTCGGAGAGTCATATAAATTCTCCCTTGCATGTCCCCCCACCTTGGCAATGTTTAAGTGGGACGAAAATATTGTCATGGATCAATCCATAACCTATGTATCCATTGCTTTATGGATACGTAGCAATGACCCTCCAAGGTCATATAGATTTTCTAGAGAGAGCTTCCAAAATCTCTCCGTGAGTCTCGTAAAATACAACATTCACCTAAGTGGGACGAAGGCAATGATGTTGATCAATCATGCTATATATCATAACCGATGTAAAGCCACAAGTGTCTTCAAAAGTGATATTTGGTGCATATGTACCATGATTGATGTAAAATTGAGCAGTGTTCAATCATGACTACATACATTTTCCATAGCTTTTCTAGGGAGAGCTTCACTAACATCCCTCATTGAGTCCAATTAAAAGTCTCAAGGACAGTCACAAAAAGATGTCTGAGCAATCAACTTCACAAATGAATCAATGATCAATCAATACAACAAATGTAAAACATGTTAAGCATGCAAATCTTGTAAGAAAGCTCAAACAACTCATACAAATTAAATCACTAAGCTAGCCAGAAGCAAATACAAGTGCAAAAGTCATCTAAATTGTTCGTGTGTCTATAGCTTTTGCATGATCGATTTTTCATAATGTTTTCCACAATGTTTTCAAGCAGTTATGCCCAATGTCGATGACTTAAATGTCTCCCGATGCAGCGGATATGCTAATAGTAACACTTGAGGAGCTAGAGAAAATTGCCAATTGCTTGCGTATAACTAATGGATAGCCTATGTTTTCAAAACAAAAAGGGTGCCTCCATCGATGAATACCCTTTTTTTTAATCAGAATGAAGGAATTTTCAAAACATTGAAAGAGTACCTTCAACCCGAGAAGGCATTTCAAAAGCAAACTCATTTCAAAACCTTGATCCAAGGTCAAGGACAAAATCAGCCCATCACCACTTTCAAGCCAAAACAATTCTATATTTCAAAAACTACCCACCCAATATCCATGAATTACATACAAGGAAGAAACATGGTCTCTCCCAAGTCAAAATTAGGGCACTTCCTTCTTTGTTA
>JAOXJP010002460.1:0-32657 GCA_025762735.1 Platanus orientalis
CCTATCAAGATCAATATGTCAATAGTGATCTGATGATGTGCATAAGTGAGCATAAGATTATTAAAAATAGTCTATAGACATGATTCTATGGAGCATATATGCTCTTGGTGCGACTTGGACACATATATATGTAAGTATGTTACTCAAGAGCAACTCCATCATGATCTGTATGATAAACAATTAGGCATAATAAATCATGAATAGTCACATGCACACCACTTAGACAAAATTTTCATATGCTTTTAAGATTTACTTAGTATGATACCACACATGCTTAGGACAATTGACCACTTGATTTTTCTTTGGTTAATTGATCTTCCATAGATCTCAACACTTTTTATGCTTCTCTATCAGGGTGTTTTAATCAAGATTAATGCCACTTACTCGAACATATTCCTTGATTTTGGCTTTGTTTTTTGAGCCAAGATCATCTAATTTGCCTACTTTATGATTCTTTTAGGATTTTTTTTTAAATCCTACTTGTGGGGCTTAGATCCAACCCGGATCACCTAAAGCCTTCTTTCCTAGGACCTCTATTGGGTCATCTTCATTGTCAAGATCTCATCTTGACATGCTCTCACTCCTAAATAAGATGTGAGTTCATCTTTCTTTATCCAAATTTTCTTGATCCATCTTTCTTAGATTTATCTCTTTTGGCTGAATCATTTTCTTTTTCTTTAAAAAAAGATGTTCGGGTTATAGAAATTAATTTTTCCTTTTTAGATTCTTTGCATCATGAGTCTTCTGAGCTTATTTATTCCTCTAGATTCTTGGGAACTTTGGGCTTGCATGTTCCTTTGTCTTTTAATGCATTCAATTCTTATATGACCATTTAAACCACGATAATGGCATTTGATTGGAGGTCTTCTAGAAGTTGAGACATTACTTCTAGAGGTTGAGTCATAGCCTATTAGTATGCTAGGTACTCCCTTTTCTCTTTCTTGTTAAGTAAGAGTTTTGTTCTTGGAAGAAGAACGTCTTCCACCATACATCATGGCTTGTGGAAAGACATTGGTCTTACTTTTACCTTTTACAAACGCATTCTTGGTTCTCTTTTTGAAAGTAGAAGGTTGGGTATTTCCCGAACTTTTTCTATCAACACCTTCTTTGCCCTTTGTCAGCATTTTCTCTAATTTTTCACTACCTTGGGCAAGGGAACTCAGATACTTCTTGTTATGCTCTTCAAGTTCTTTGACTTGATTAAGTTGCTCATTGTTTCTTACATTGAGCTTTGAGTAAATGAGATCAAGACTCTTTTTGTTCTTTCCTAGAGGTGTAATTTTTTGTTCAAGTTCTAGATTCTTGTTGGACAAGATTTTATTATCCTTAACAAGTTTTCTTTTTTCAGTTTTCCTATTAATTTTCTCTAGTCCGATAAATGTTTTTACATCCATTAATCTCTTTTCTATAAGGTTTATATTTTCTTTTAAACTTTGGTTTTCTTTTCCTAAATTGACAGCCAAAGATCCCACTTTTAACTCTCTTATTCTTTTCTTTAGTTCTTCATTTTCTTGAGTTAGACTCATGGTCTTTTTCTTATATGCCATGGTGATCTTAGCTAACTCCATACTTTCTATATAGAGTTAGTTAAAGGCTTCTTAGATGTTCTCTTCATCCTCACCTTCTTCACTATTACTTCCAGATTCACTTTCATTGATTGAATCCTTAGAAGTGTTAAACATCATAAGGACTTTGGATTCTCATGAAGTGATTTCCTTACTAGATATTGTTTCATCTTTTCATGAGCTTGGGACACTCCCATAGGTCTTCTCATGAAACTCCCATAAATCATCAGGACTCAAGGTATGATGCAGAGCACTTAGTGCTTTGTGGTTTGCTTCATAAATCTTTATTTTAGACTCTACCCACTTACTTGGGTGTGTAGAAGGTTTGGTGTAGTCTTCCATAACTGGGCCCCACACTTGATGGCTCAGAGATTTTAGGAAGATGGTCAAGCGTGCTTTTCAATAAATATAGTCCGTCTAATTGAAGTAGGGAGGAGTAGAAATTGACCAACCTTCCTTTCTAGACATTTTATTATTTTTCAAAATGCTTTTAGGATTTTGTTAATAATTCTTTCTCTAGGAATTTTAATCTTTCCACTCTGGTGGTTAGACCATTTCTGAGCAGCCTTGCTCTGATATCAATTGAAGTTCTAGTATTGATCTTAGAGGGGAGGTGAAGAGGATCTTTTCAAAATTCTTTTCAATTATCCCAAATTCAATTGCTTATTTCATTACTTAATTTGTTCTCGGTGTTTGATTATAATTAATTTATGCATATGAACGTGAATATATTCAATTGTGTTGCATGAGAGACTAAATCAACATGTGTAATACTCGACAATATGAACAACAAAATATACAGGCAAACCACACTTAACAGTAGTATACATAAGATGTATAGTGGTTCCTCACAACGACCTACATCCACTCTCAAAAGCTCCCAACTGAGCTAAATAATTTGATTAAGATTGAATGATTACAATCAAGTCTAAATTAGATAAAAGCCTAGTCTACTTATCAAGCAAGCTTCACCCGGTGTCTTCGGCAGGTGAGGTCTATGGTATACTCTTCTGGTGTCTCCGGTGAAAGAGCTATAGGTCTACACTACCGGTGTCTTCGGCGGTAGTGTCAATACTCCCGGTGTCTCTGGAGGGAGAGGTTTCAACCACTTAAATAAAGTTAAAGGTAAGTGTTTACCTCTTTGAAGGTTGATGTTGCCTTGTACTCAAGTTGGGGTTGCTCCTCCTTGAGAAAATGTGATTATTGTTCTCCAATGCTTCTTGGTGGCTCTTCAAGCTAGTAGAGAGCCAACTCAGGTTGGTTGCTCCTCCTTGAGCAAAGTATGACACACAATCCCACACTATCTCTTCTTGGGTTTCCTTTTGGACAACCCTTGTAGCTTACCTCCAAAAGATATGCCTTAGCAAGATTGGAGAGGTAGTAATGGAATGATCTTAGATACAGATTTACCTATCTAAGCATAAAGAGAGATTTCCCAAAAGTTAGAATAACTAAATCTCTCAAGATCTACTACAATGAACAAATTGATCTTTCAAGTGTATGAGGTTTTAGCAAGAACCATTAGATTACTCATGAGGGCTCATCTTCTTTTATATTGGACGAGAATAATTCACCGTTATCTAGTGTTTTCGCTACTTTAGATTGATCCAAGTGCAAAAAAAGTCAAAACCTGCAATTCGAGAGTTGCTGGTTCGATCCTGGATCAATCCAAATCCCCTATTTTTCCTTCTAAAACCTTAGAACTTCTATAGAAGACTTTGGATCTCCCCTCCATGGTCCGGGAAGGTCCTTAAACCTTTAGTACCCTTCCTTGGACCCTTGATTCACCTAGACTACCATACAATACCTAATTTACCTTGACATAGCTTGGATTAGTGTGTGAATTCTTCAGAAAGATTTGCCGACTCCCAGATTTTCCTCTTGAGGCTTTCTTGGCAGTTGATAATGATCTTCATGATGCTCGAACCCAAGAACCTCCTAGACTCTGACATGACTCAACTCATGTCCTAGTGTGTACAATACATGTATTTTATAGTTCATGGAATTTACAATACATTACATTTACAACCCACATTCAGATATGGTCCTGTAACAATTCTGAAAGCGGGAGAGGTGCAGAAAACTCTAGAGTGGGTGTGGAGACTTTGAAGACCGGGTCAGATTGGATTATTGTATTTCGTTAATTGATTGAGGTAATTCTAAACTTCCTTTAAGATTAGATCTCAAAGATTCATATGGTGATCATGGGAAAATATATTTATATATTTGATTAATCAATGAACTTTACTAATTTTAATGCTCAAGAACGGTAATCTTCCAATATTATCATCTCATTAGTGTTTAAGAGAGAAAACATGTCAAGTAGGAAGAACCCTCCCTTGTTAAACTAGCCTAATAATTTAGATTCGAAACCCTTTCACTTTTCGATGGTTGACTAGACACCAAATGTTCATACAAGTAGAATACTAGATATTTTGGTATTGGGAGTCCAAAGAAGGATCATATTTTGATCACTTTTGAGAAAAAAAATTCTCTAGAATGTGCCAACACCCCACTGCCCTAGTGCTTGTGGCACCACATCTATTGAGAGAGGCCATAGGTTCAAGTCCATTTGGTGGTGTTATGTCCATAGTTATGTGTTCAAAACTAGCTTTCCTACCATGTTGCAACTTCTTCACCAAATTGCGTAAGCTAGCAAACCATAGGTCTATCCAAAAATATTCTCTCTAACATGCTTTCATAGTCCTCTTGAATGCATCATGGTCAACATCGAATACCTATTCATCTTTTTTTATTAGCATGGATCAAGAAAAATGAGTACTTGAACTTGACATAGAAGCAACCAACATTTTATTATGAAAAAGGGCAAATGTGACCCCCCGAAACCCATACCTATTGGGTTCTGAATTTCGACTTGTGACATTCAGATTTCTTACTTTACAAGTCATTCAATTTTTTTAGTTACACACATAACACATATGTAATAGAATTAAACATCTAAACATTCATCACCATTCCATAACCATAGATAAATCTGACTTTCCATTCCCATCCATACATGGTTTGACATTCTAACAATTCTATTGTCCACTTAACTTAATAAAATTAATAACTAACAAAGTCTCCAAATAACTAAAAACTCATAACTATTGGATTACATCCCCAAAAAAATAAAAGTAACAATAATCCATGCTAACTAAATAAATCCTCTAACCAAATAATTCTAGAACAAATAACTGAAATACATAACATGAGTCTCTAGTCTCTCAAATATGAATAATAAAACTAAGTATAGACTCCAGAGCTTCACTTTCTAGCATCCTCAACACTGTGCTATCAAACCTCCTTATCATCTAAAAAAAGAAATGTCAACTCTATAAGCTTGACAAACTTAGAAGTAAGAATATATATCACACATGCAGATATATTTTGATTAGTTTGAACATGAATAAATTTGCAGTTTTTAAAATAGAATAAGAGTACATTTACAATGCCCTTTCAAAACATGCTTTCTAAATTTAATAATTTATTTTTCTTATAGATAGGTAATAAAAATAATTTCCTTTAATTTAGAACATAGCAAATAACAAATCCAAACCGAAAACATAATACAGATAACTAAACTGAAATGCATAACTGCAATCAATCACAAAACTAAATTCGCTTTTCAATAACAGAAATTAAAATATGAAAAACTAAACTGAAATCAAATACAAAAACACTGAATTGAAATTGAATATAGAATACTAAATTGAAATTAAATGCAGAAACACTAAATTGAAATAACTTTTACATATAACTGAGACCTCATATGAAATTTCTCTAAAGTAACCCTAGAGGGAAGGTGAATAGGATTTCTCAATTAATTTACCCATTTTCAATTTTATATTGTGGTTTTTTTTAATCCCTTTTAACTTAGCCAAAATGTGTGTGTGTGCTCCAATGTGTCTACTCAAGTATTATGTCAAATATGTGCTAGGCAAGAGTAGTAGAGAACATTCAAGTAAAGAGACAAACAATCACATAATACAAACCACAACAAGAGATTTATAATGGTTCGGCACTCGGGCCTACATCCACTCTTCTAAATCTCACTACCGAGCTTAGGTATATTTCATTTAAGTACTATTACAACCTAGGTCAATATACAAACATAACTATTTGCTTACAATCAAGCTAAACAACAACAGCTGGTGTCTCCAGCGAGTGTGTACTACTTTTGGTGTCTCCGGTGGAAGCAAAGCAAGAACAATAATGAATATGAATGCAAAGTTAAGCAAATATTACCACAAGTTGGTTGATGTTGCTAGTTACACAAAGTGGGGTGCTCCTTATTGAGCTAGTATACCTTAGCTACCCACAAGCTTCAAGTACTTGGCTCTAGTGCTCCTTAAGCTAAGCTAAATGTGAGTTTCCTCTAGGGAAAGTGCTCACCACAACTTCTCCTCAATAGTAGTAAAGTAGTGCTTAAGAGGAGAGAAAGAGAGAGAGAATATAGTGAAGTATGCTAGCTACTCAAGCTCAAAATCTGTGGGCAATGGAGTTTTTCATAGTGAAAGAGGCTCTCAAAATAGTGTCTTTTATCTCTCTCTAAAATAGCTTGGAGTATTGGAGATCCTTTACCCTAAATGGAAAAGATGTCTTATAGTGATGAGGAGCACCCATGGCCTTTAGATGGGAATATTTTATAAGGGAGAATATTTTGGACCTTTGGATATAAAAAACAAAGTTTAAATTTTGAAAATATCTCCTAGGATTTCATGTTTAAATACATATTCTAAAATTACCCTCAAAACCGATTGTTTAATCCGCAATCAATTTGGGCTCAAAATCAATTTCGGATCAGGCAATCGATTTCAGCTCTTACTCAGGCTCACAATCGATTGCATGATTTGAAATCGATTTCAAGTCTAGGTAATTTTCCCAAAACTCATATCAAAATTGATTTCACCCCATGGGTTTTCGCATCGGGAGTCTCAGTTTATGTTCAAACTTATACTCAATATTGATTGTGTGATCTGCAATTAGTTTCGACTCCCATATTCTAAATTTTGATTTTGGCCACTTAAGGGGGTCTCTCCTTAGGTCTTTTGGTTTGGGCTATATGAGAGACCTAAAACCATGTCTAGGTTCATTTTAAGGTACTAAAAATGATATATATGCATAATTTATACCTTCCTTGGTGTGCCAACTCTAAGGTAGTCTCCGGTCTGTTCCTTGGGTCTTTAGTCCTTCTTGACTTCATGTCTCGAACTTGTAAGATTAGGACACTTACAAGACACATACCACTACCCAATTAACCATGGGATTGGCATACATCAACAGTTTCATTCATTTGATTTTAAATCTATTTTAATGTTGTAGAATAAGGTGATTTAAGAGAATGAAGTAAAGGCATTTTGGCAAGGAACAAAGAATTTGGAAGGATTATAAGTAATCTTGCTTACTATGGGTGATGCGATGGACTATGGATAAATACATGGACTCAAAAACTACACAAGATTAGATATTCTAGGTCAATATCTTGATCTTCATCACTTGTGCTTTGAGTCAATAAGGCCTATAATCACAACCACAAAACAGCTACCTTCCTTATGCCAAAAGAATAAGATATAAACAATATAATTGTAAAATAGCAAGCATGAGACAATATGTGAAATGTTCAACAAATTACATATGTTTAGTTGTTTTGTTTTAGATTCATTTATACTCCCGCTATTTTAGTGTTCGCACTAAAGTTTGTAGAGTCTCACAAACTCTCTCACCCTATGTTTCCCCCTATGTGTAGGGTGTCTCCCCCTCACTCTCACACCATAAACCTCATGTTGATTTGAAAGTAACACTCCCCTCTTTTGGCAAGAATTGACAAGAAATGGAAATATGCACACAATAAACCAAAAAATAGAAGAGAAATTGGGCAAACTAAGATATTTCATTAAGTAAAAAGTAATGTCCCTAGGGCTACAAGGCCTACTAGGGGACTCCCCCTAGGTACAAGAAGGGAAACAAAAAATTCTAATATAAAGCCCCTATAGGGCATGAACAACTATACAAAATCAATATGGGTGAAAGCAAGAGTCACTCAGACTCAAAGTCATTACTCTCACTAGCAACTACATTGATAACTCCAGCAGTAGAATCTTTAACTAGTTAATGAACCAGCCACATAGTATCTCTACTCTTACTCCCTTTTGCTATGAGGTGAGCTTGTGAATAGGGAAGGAGATAGAGGCCTTAGTAGGATGAGGAACCCTTAGGAGACGTGAAATGATTATCGGGCTAACTTGTAGGGGCACGCCACTGACAGTCGTCTAAAATGAGTTTTCTTCATTATTGATGTCGAAGAAGTTGGCATAGAAAATATGCACTACTTCTTCCTGCACCGGCCTAGACACAGAGATAAGAGGCATCCAGTGTCGCCCCTCAAGGATCTTCGTCAACCTCATTGTCTGGAGAGTCTCAAGATCCATGGACCTCTCAATGATGATGGAGCATCATGAGAATATCCTCTAGTACTGCTCCAATCTAGTGGCATTATGACAAGGAGATAATGATCCAAGTTCCTCTTTGTATGAGGATTGGGTGGAGACTCCACCATTGGTCATTTCCTAGGATTCCATGAAGGATTAGTCGAAGAACTGCCCTTGGAGGTAGTCTTTTTCTTGCATGGAGGCATGATTAGGTGTAGAAAATGATGGATTTTAGTGGTGGAAGCAATATCTTGGCATAGGGGAGCTCTAGGAGACCAAATGGCACGAATAAGTGGTGAAAATGAGGGAAAATCTCACTCAGTGCCTATTTGAATTTGCATGCAAACTTTTCCCAAAATTACCCTCACAATCGATTATGTGATCCGTAATCAATTTGGGTGAAATCATTTGTGTGATCCGTAATCTATTGGGGTGCAATCAATTGTGAATCATGCAATCGATTACAACTGTGGGTCTTAAATATTTTCTGCTCAATTTCTTGGAGTGGTGTCTCCCCACTCTCCACCATAGTGCTATCAAAGTTCCCCTTTACCCTTGACCTCTCCTATCACTACACCCATGACCTTGGAAAAACCAAAATGGTTTTCCTAAATGGTGCACAATCCTGTAGCACTCTAAAGGTACTCAAACTGCTTTGAATCAAGAAGTTTGGTTAAAATGTCGGTCAATTGATCTTCGGTCTTGACATAGTCCAAGGACACAACCTTTTCTTCCACTAATTGATGGATGAAATGGTGTCTAATGTCAATGTGTTTTTTCCTAGAGTGTTGGTTAGGATTCTTGGACATGTCAATGGCAATTTTGTTGTCAAAAAATATACTCATAGTATCTTATTCCAACTCGTAGTCATTTAGCATTTTCTTTATCCACAAGAGTTGGGTGCATCCACTACCGGCTACAATATACTAAGTCTCAGATGTTAATAGAGAGATGTAGTTTTATTTCTTATTGTGCCAAGAAATAAGACTATTGTTTATGTAGAAGCAACCTCCACTCGTACTCTTGCGATCTTCCACATCACCAGCCCAATCAACATCTAAGCACCTCGTAATCTCAGATGTGGTGTCAAATGGGTACCACAACCCAAACTCCATAGTCCCATGGACATAACGAATAACCCTCTTAGCTGTCTTGAGATGTGATTCTTTAGGGGTAGCTTGATATTTAGCACACGCACATACACTAAAAGCAATGTCTAGTCTATTTGTAGCCAAGTAGAGCAAACTCCCTCAAAGTCTTTAGCGATCTTGTCACTTGTGCTAATGGGGGTGCTAGTAGGTTTGGATTCTTATAATCCAAAGTTGGAGACTAGATCTCTTGTAAACTTGGTTTGGCTTAAGAAGATTCTATCATTTGTTTGTTTCATCTGAAGACCTAAGAAGAACCTTAGTTCTCCTTCCATAATCATCTCAAATTCTAATTTCATTGTTTGGATAAAACCATGAGACATCTCTTCATTGGTAAACCTAAAAAATGATATCATCTACATATATCCAAGCAATGAGTATGTGACCATTTTTCTTCTTAATGAAGAGTGTTTTGTCAACACTTCCTCGATCAAAATGGTGATCAAGAAGGAATCTAGTGAGTCATTCATACCAAGCTCTTAGGGCTTATTTGAGATCATAATTGTCTTCTTGAATTTGTATACATAGTTTGGCAAGTGAGGATCCATAAATCCCTTAAGTTACTTGATGTATACTTCTTCTTAGAGAATTATATTTAGGAATGCACTCTTGACGTCCATTTGATATAGCTTGAATTTCAAATAACATGCTATGGACAAGAGGATCTTAATGGACTCCAACCTTGCAACAAGAGAAATGTTTCCTCAAAGTCAATGCATTTTAATTGGGCATACCCCTTTGCAATTGGCCTAACCTTATTCTTTGTCACTGTACCATGTTCATTAGTTTGTTCTTGAAGATCTATTTGGTACCAATGACATTCTTGTCAATATGTCTTTTGATGAGAAGCCATACATCATTCCTTTAGAATTGATTTAATTCTCCTTGCATAGCTAAGATCCAATTCAGATCATTTAGAGCCTCCTTAACACGTTTTGGCTCTATCTTACATGTGAAGCAAAAGTGACTAAGGATGTTTTCAATTTGTCTCCTAGTCTTCACTCCAATGTTTAGATCACCAATAATGTCTCCACATGAAAATCCTTTGGTGAGCCTCTTGTCTTTAGGTTGAAGTTGAATTTCTTCGACTTTATCCTCGGAACTAGTTTAAGAAGAGTGTTTTTCTTGATCCTCTTGGGATTTCTCAATTTTCACTTAGGATGAGCTCTCATTTTCATGGTCAAACAACACCACTGACAAATTTCCTTGCTCATATATTGTCTCAAAGTTATCTACCACTACATTTATTGACTCCTCTATCGAGCGAGTCCTGATGTTGTAGACATGGTAGGCTCTACTAGTAGTGGAGTATCCTAAGAACATAGCCTCATCGCTCTTCTCATTAAACTTGCCTAGATGTTCTTTATCTCGAAGAACATAGCAAGTGTTGCTAAATACTTTAAAGTATTTAACAGTTGTCTTTTTACCATGCCACTTTATTGGGGAGTTTTAGGGGCTAAAAACTCATGTTCACTCCTAACTCTTCACACCAAATTAAGAATTTGTGATTCTCAAATTCTCTTCCATAGTCGCTTCGGATTCGCTTTATTGTTAGATCTTTTTCAACTTAAATCATCTTACAAATATTTAAGAATTCAATGAAGCCTCGGATTTCTCCCTTAAGAATGCTATCCAAGTGTATCTAGAGAAATTATCAACCACAACCATGAAATACTTCTTTCCTCCTAGACTTTCCATTCTAGTTGGACCAGCCAAGTCCATATGAAGAAGTTCAAGGGGTCTAATAGTCCCTATAGATGTAACTTTCTTATAGGAGACTCTAGTTTTCTTTTCCCATTTGACAACCTTTGAATATTGGGTTGTCAACCTTGCTTATCTTAGGAAGGTCCTAGACTATCCCCTTCTTGCTAAGTCTTGTAAGATCCCTAAAGTTGAGGTGTCCAAATCTTTGATGCCAAAGATTTGTCTCATCATTTTAGGTCAAAAGACAAGTATTCCTTTGTTGGGAATAGGAATCAGTGACACAGAAATTGTCATTTTTCCTACTCCTTTAGCTAGGATGTTGTATTCTTTGTGATCCTTGATCACACAACCCTCTTTGCCAAATTGTACTTTATAGCATGTATCACACATTTGACTAATGCTTATCAAATTGTGCTCAAGGCCTTGTACATAGAGAGCCTCAATGAGTTGTGAAATGTTAGGAGCTGTTATTGTTCCTACCCCAATGATTTTGGCAGTGTTTTCATCACCAAATGTGACATATCTATATTGAGCTTCCTCAAGTTTGGTAAATAGTTCTCTCTCACTAGACATGTGCTTCGAACACCCACTATCAATATACCATCTTGATGAGCTTCTGACTCTTAGTGCGGTGTGAATGACCAAACACTTTGTGTCATCCGTTTTCACCCATACTCTCTTAACCTTGGGAGGTTGAGAGACTTGCCATTTGGCACTTTGTAGGGTTAAGTCTTTCTTTCTTTGAAGGTTTCTATTTTCAACATCTTAAATTATAAGCTATCACATCCCTCCTCATGGGAATAAGGCTTGCTCATCTCTTTATCTCCTTTAGAGGAAGATTCTTTGTTAGATTAAGGTCTACTCCTAACCACTTATGCATAGGATCTTGATTTGGGGTTGCATGGATCTCTCCCAATCTCTATATTAACTCATAGGTGTTTTACCTTTGAGAAAGGTAGATGTTTTCTTCTCAACTTTGTTTAACCTTTGATAAGGTTTTTATGGCTTCACATTTTCTTTTACATTGTTTGAAGATTGTGGAGATGGTTGAGTTATTCCTTTGGCTTTAACAAAGTCATTCTTAGGTCTTTAAGTTGAGGATAAGGTAATAGCCTTGGAATAACCTAGTCCAATCATATCCTAATGCTCTTGACCCATTTTGAGCATCTTCGCAAACTTCCCATTTCCTTGGGCAATCATTGAGATGCATTCCTCTTGCCTTCTTCAAGCTTCTTGATTTGTTTGAGGTAATCAAGCGATTTCCTTGTGAATTGAGCATAAGTCAAGTTGAGAGCCTTGTTTATCTAATTTAGTTTGTTGACTTGGTCCTCTAACTCTTGGATGAGTGAGTCATCACTATGGGACTCATCATTTTCTTTTTGTAAGATTTTGAGCTTCTCTTCAAGCTCAAGAACCTTGTTAGATAATTTTTTATTATCTTTAAGGAGTCTTCTCTTTTTATGCTTCCTATTGTCCTTTTCTAAGCCTAGAAATAGTCTAGAGCCATTGAGCTTCTTCTCTAGTTCCACCATTTTTAGTCTCATCTCCTCCTTGTCACATAGTAGCAAGTAATTTTCTTTAGAAAGATTTTTTTCTCTTTCACTTTCCCATAAAGACTCTTGTCTAAGAGTGGAGATAGTGTCTTTAAGGAATTTTGACTTTTCAGTCAACTCAATGATTTTTCTCTTGAGTTGCTTATTCTTCTTTTCTAACTCAACACTCTGCACAAAAAGGTCATCGAATACCTCTTGTGCATCATAAATCTTTTTTCTTTTTTTCATACTCTTCCTTATCTTCACTTGAGTCACTTGACTCCAAAAGTGAGCTCATGGGAGTATCAAAATCCATAAAATCTTTAATCTCTTATGAGGGAGCTTCCTCACTACTTTGGGACTCATGTTCTGAAGTCTTAGACTCATCATCCCATGTGGCAATCATGGCTTCGCCTTTTGATTTGTACTTTTTTTTTATTGCCACAATCCTCGGTAATATGTCCCCTACCTTTGTATTCATAGCAAATAGGTGGTTCTTTAGATAAATTCTTCTTTTTTTGTATCTGGGATTGGACTTTCTTACTTTCTTGTTCTTGGAGTAATCCTTAATATTTCTCCTGAAGAACTTCTTGAACCTCTTGGCAACAAGGGCCAAGTCATCATCTGAATCTTCATTTGATTTGAAGGGTTCTTCTACCTAAAGGACAATGCCCTTCTTCTTGACAGGTTCCTTAATGGTTGCTTTAAATGTGTGAAGTGAGCAAATCAACACCTCTAAATTCATAACTTCTAAGTCTTTAATTTCTTCTATAGCGTTTACCTTAGGCCTAAACCTTTTGAGGAGGGACCTAAGTACTTTCCTAACCACTTTAAATTAGGGAATGTCCTCACCTAGACTCCTCCTAACATTCACCAAGTTTGATAACTTGGCATTGAATTGGGAGATTTCTTCATCCTCCTTCATCTTTCACGCTTCCTTTGTTGTTTGGAGATGAGCTATCCTCCCAAACTCATTTGGGGCTAAACCACTTGTTATGGCATTTAATACCCTAAAGTTTAAGTTGTGAGCATCTACTTTGACGGGGGTTCACTCACCTCTTGATTTGTCAAGCTGTGTATAGCCATCAACTATTGCATTCCACACCCTAGGGCATAGACATTTAGGAATATCTTCATCCGAGATTTCTAATAACCATAGTCTGTTCCATTAAAAAATGGAGGGGTGCTAATGGGCATACCACTATCTTCTCTAGCCATCTAGGATTTTTGTTGGGACCTTACTCGAGATGTTAAGCCCTATGTAAGTAACCTAGGCTCTGATACTAATTGAAATTGCTCTAAAGTAATCCTAGAGGGGAGTGAATAGGATTTCTCAACTAATTTAACCCTTTTTAATTTTATATTTTGGTTGTCATTAATCCTTTTTTAACTTAACCCAATTGTGTGTGTGTGCTCCATTATGTCTACTCAAGTATAATGTTAAATTTATGGTAGGCAAGAGTAGTAGAGAGTATCTAAGTAAGAGAAAAGCAATCACACAATATGAACCACAACAAGAGATTTATAATGGTTTGGCATTCGGGCCTGTGTCCACTCTTCTAAAGCTCACTACCGAGTTTAGGTACATTTCATTTAGGTATTATTATAACCTAGGTCAATACAAAAACTTAACTACTTGCTCACAAGCAAGTTAAACAACAACACTCAGTGTCTTCGACGAGTGTGTACTACTTCCGGTGTCTCCGGCAGAGGGAGTCAAGCTTTCGATGTCTCTAACAAAAGAAAGCAAGAACAATAATGAATATTAATGAAAATGAATGTAAAGTCAAGCAAATATTACCGCAAGTTGGTTGATGTTGCTATTTACACAAAGTGGGGTGATCTTTGTTGAGCTAGTATGCCTTAGCTACCCACAAGCTCTAAGTGCTTGGCTCTACTACTCCTTAAGCTCAGCCAAATGTGAATTTCCTCTAAGAAAAGTGTTTACCGCAACTTCTCCTCAATAATAGTAGAGTAGTGCATAAGATGAGAGAAAAAGAGAGAATATAGTGAAGTATGCTAGCTACTTAAGCTCAAAATCTGTGGGCATTGGAGTTTTTTATAGTGGAAGAGGCTCTCAAAATAGTATGCCTTTTTGCTCTCTCCAAAACAGCTTGGAGTGTTAGAAATCCCTTACCCTAAACAAAAAAAAATGTCTTTTATAGTGATGAAGAGCACCCATGGCCTTTGGATGGAAATATTTTATAAAGAAAAATATTTTGGACCTTTGGATATGAAAAACAGAGTTCAAATTTTGAAAAACTCTCATTGGAGTTCGTGTTAAAAAATATTCCAAAATTACCCTCAGAACTTATTGCTTGATTCGCAATCGATTTAGGCTCAAAATCGATTTCAGATTAGGCAATCGATTTTGGCTCTTACTTAGACTTGCAATTGATTGCATGATCTAAAATTAATTTCAAGTCTGGGTAATTTTTCCAAAACTCATATCAAAATCAATTTTGTCCTATGGGTTTTAGCCTCGGGAGTCTCAATCTATGTTCAAACTTATACTTAAAACCAATTGCGGTGTTTGACTCCCAAATTGTGAATTTTGGTTTTAGCCACTTGAGGGGAGTCTGTCATTGGGTATTTTGGTTTGGGCTATGTAAGAGACCTAAAACCATGTCTAGGTTCATTTTAAGGTATTAAAAATGATATGCATGCATGATTTATACCTTCTTTGGTCTGTCAACTCCGAGGTAGTCCCCAGTCTCTTCCTTAGGTCTTTGGTCCTTCTTGACTTCATGTCTTGAACTTGTGAGATCATGGAATACTTACAAGACACATACTACTACCCAATTGACCATGGGATTGACATATATCAATAGTTTCATTCATTTGATTTTAAATCTATTTTAATATTGTAGAATAAGGTGATTTAAGATAATAAAGTAAAGGCATTTTGGCAAGGAATAAAGTATTTGGAAGGATTGTAAGTAATCTTGCTTACCATGGGTGATGTGATGTGTTTCCCTCTTTTGATTTTTATATTATATGATGTTATCTATAGAATTTTTTTAGATTATTGAAAACCCTTGAATTTAATCTATTGAACCATATTAAATCCATGAATTCTAGCTTGCTTAGTAAGTAATTTTGCTCTCTATGCTTGTTATGACCCATTTCTTATTGGAACTTCTGAAAATTTTATAGATCTATGCTTTGAATCATTAAATCTTATTTGATCTTTAGATCTACACCTATTTTGTGAAAGGTTATTATTCTAAAACATTGTGTGGATTGATTTCTTTCATTGAATCCTTTAAGATCATGTGAAATTTGAATTTTTCTCATATGAATCTTTGAAAATACATGTGAAATCGTGAATGCTTCAAGATCTACAATATTAATAATCAAATTAATAGGTAATCTTGTTTTTCTTTTTGTTTTAGACACTAGATGTGAAATTTAGTTGATCTCTACAATTAGGTTCATTAGAAAATCATTTGAACCTTTGAATTTCTATAAACTTGTATTGAACTCATTGATCTTATTAAGCTTTATGCTCCTTATGTGATCGTATAGACTATATGGGAATCACATGCCTTTATGCTCATTATAAATATTAAATCATGTACTAACATTGAATCTAAGGGAATCACATGCCTTTAAAATTATTGAATCATGGAAAGCTATACCTATGTTCATTTTATGCATAATAGAAATATTATGATTATCAAAACTATGTGAATCTTCGAACTTATTAATGTGAATTTTATTGGACTTCAAACATTTAACCCATTTTGGGCCCATCATAGGGTTAACTGTGAACATTGATTATGTGGACCTTGACACATAGATAAGTGTGTCCTTTGACTCTTTGGGCCTACTCACAAGGCTAAGTGTGAGAAATCATTTCAGACCTAATCTTTGGTTTCACAGATATTGGCCCTACTATTGGGGATTATGAAGTCTGAAGTCTTTATTGAAACTTATAACTTTGTGTTGGACCTTCAACTTTAGTTTAATATTTAATTATTGTTCAATTTATACAAGCATGATAATGATTAATATTTCGATCTTTGTTTAATTCTAGATTAACCTCTGGACTTACTAGTATTCCAATTTATGTTTTTCTTCATATTATCTATAGTCAGTTAGATTGCTTACAGGTTGGGACTAATCTAGCAATTTTGTTTTTTAGACTGACTATGATTGTAGATCCTCTATTCTAGCGACTTGCTATAACATTCTCAGTTTGTTTGTCTATTCTTTCATAATTGTTTCAAACATATATGAAACCCTTTATTTTGGATCATAATTTTGGAATATTGTGTCTTCATTTCCCTTATTTGTGATTTAGGTGAAAGGGCACCCCATTGATGTAGATTGTTGATTTCTACTATATGTGGATGTTTTAGTACTATTTTGGATTTATATTAGAAACTTGTAGTATTTTCCACTGCGATTTATTATTTATTGGACTATTGTAATACTATTGAATATTGAATTACGCTTCCATAGTTAACAAACTTAGAATGTGATTATGTGAGGATCTTTGGTTCTTGAACTATGACTATTGGATTGTGAACATTGGTGATTGCTTCAATGTAACGATTCAAATCTAGGGTGCATACGGATCCCATATCTGAGTCTGGGTTCGAAGAGCATTACAGTATATGGACTTGTTTATCTTATGAGACAGTTTTACTAGTAGATGTTTAATTATTAGATGTAAGGTCATGAAAATGTACAAACTTGTAATTGATCATGAAATTTGTAGAGATCTCATTTTATATTAGTAGTTGATGGATTTCACTTGGTTAGATTAATTGATGGATGCTTCTTATTCTACTACAAATATCATTTGATCCTTAGAGTAATGGTAAGTATGAGGCTCCTTATGACAAAGAAGGAATGAATCATAGAGAGATAGTGATGAAGTGAATTACGTGATAATTTCTACTGCACATATGATTTAATAATAGTACTTTATTTTTCACTGCACAAGATGAATGTATGATTAATACATTTATTATTATTCCGTTGCATACGATTATGTTTAAAGATAAGTAGGTTAAGTTTACATATGGGGTAAATCTTCTATGACCAAGATTAGTGTGATCAATGTATGACCACACCACAAGCTGAAATGTGATTTGTATAGGGTTAAAAGTGGTCAAATAAAAAACAGGCCCCAAAAAGGGGCACCAAATTCAAAAACACATCATATGCCAATCTTCATACATTGGTCACACTCAATTTGGTCAAAGAAGATTTACTTCCCTCATTCCTTGTACATCAAGAAACCAAAAACTATTTTGGCGTTCAAGTAGTGGAATTCCGTGTTCTTGCTTCTACGACTACAAAGTTTCTTTGATGCATTTTCTTCTTCAACATTTGGCTCTCCATATTTTGTAAAATCATGAGCTCCTTCCTTCTTGTCGGTATTGAGCATAGTTTACCGATGTCTTTAGAAAGGGTCTAAAATACATAAGCTTTAAAGACCAGGATCCTGATGATTTGAGATTCTCAAACCGGATTGGCCAATCATATGTTGATCAATGGGATCAATCAATTGAACCGGATCATGATTTGGTTGATTAGGATCTAGGACAATCTAGATGATCCACTCCTAAAATTAAATCGGCCAAGTTTTAATACCATGCAATCTTGGAATTTTTTGCATTTCCATGAAAGTCTCATTTTCTACACTAAATCAATTTGAAGGAACTTTTCTAAGGGAATTACAGTCCTACCGATAAAAATTCTTTTACTGGTTTAGAAAATTAAAAACTTTTGTACTCTTTCCTTGTAACTTTATAAACGGGTTCCACACTGGACCTGCATATTCCTGTCAATCCAAAGTTTCAAGTTTAAACCTTAATTTTATGTGTATGGCCCTTTATTTTGGAGTTTTTGTTATTTAACCATATTTTTTAGTTTTTGCATTCATCTCCCTAGATTATTTGGAATCCTACTTCTTGTTGGTTTAAAAAGTAGTATTACAAAAAAAGTCTCTATTTTCACTTCCCCAAATTCATTTTGAACCCATTTGTTTCTTCTCTTGACTTTTCTTACTTCTCCAATATAGATTGACTTTCTTATACCAAGCTCAACCATAATTGAAAATTGAGTGTTTTTGGCCTTATAACTCTTCTCACTAATGAAGAAAATGTTCTGTGATAAAAATAAAAAAAGGTGTTTGTAGTGTGTATAGTGAATGATAAGTTTACATGTGTTGTTTTTAGGGTTAACAGTGTCCAGAAAGGTGTTCAGATGAAAAAGTCGGTGTTCAAAAAAAGACCAAATTCAAAAATCCATCATGTGTCATTCAATGGCATGCTTGTAGAGGTCCATGTCAACACAGACAATCATTATCCTTTCACTAACTAATAATGGTGTGTTTTAACGTTCAAGATATAGACCCAAGGAATGTAGATATATATGTAGGAGGCCATATGCAAATATCAAAAATAGAAATGCCGAAACAATTTGTGGGACATGTTCAAAAAGCCGTAAAAAAATGAACCTAAAGTACATCATCTTAACCATTCAAATAAATGAATTGGGATTGAATGTCTGTTTAAGAGATGGTTAAGATGATAAGATGTTTCGTACATGGAGGCCATGCATCAAGGTCTAGAATTTGGATTGATAGGAATATAAACCTTACATTTCATCACTAATATGAGTATGATGGTACCAGGAGTAATCCCTTTTCCAACTTTATTATAATAGTAGTTTCGGTTACATGCCACTTAAAACAAATTTGAGAGAAGGGAAACTTGCATACCAAGACTAGTGATTAACTCATTAATGTCAATCTACATAGTGACTTGGGTTGTTTATTAACTACTTTTTGTCATCCATTTGGTTTTTTCTTTTCTTAACCACCATCGTGCCCACCTTAATAACATGTCTTACTCCTTGAAAATTACTCAATTTTATCCATTTTAATGACTTCCAAATAAAAATTGACCCCCAATTTTGAACATGGTTTGATGGAGATATTAACACTCTACACATGTTTGCATATGTATTGCACACGTGTCGCACACATGTCATGTACACATGTTATATATGTTTCGCACACCTTAAAAACATTTAAATCCATGTGTATTGGCCTATAAACTTATGAAAATTTAGAGACACCAGTAAATATATATGAAGAATTAGTGAGCAAATTTTATGTCATTAAAAAGACACGAAAATCTAATTTCCAACAAGACAAATGGCATGTGAATCGGGGTCCAAACAAAGAAGATATAAGCATTTGAGTATGCAAGACATAAAATAGAAAAAAATTTGGAAAAATCTAGGTCCAAGCCTGATCAATCAAGGATGGACCGATCGATCCGGCTAGGGTGTCCTAATCAATTAGGGGACACATGATTGATCAGTCCTGGGTAGCCCAATCGATCAGCCATGTTTGGATCATTTTCAGAAAGTCCCCATTTTATGACTTGTTGATGTTGAGGTTTTCTGTAATGCATTGGGACTCTTTGTGTTGGTCTATTGTTCTCAACCTAATTCAACATGAAAACCTTACAAACGAGTTAAAGAGAAAAGGGAGAGTAAAGCTAGGTCCATAAGGGAATTTTGGGATTTTTTAAGAATGAAAATCTTAGGAACAATTTTGTAAGTGAATAGGTAATAACACTGGTAAACTTTGTTTTGTTTTCATTCTTTAGGTTCTTAGAACTTTATTGATCTCGCTTTTTAAAGAATTAAAGTCGTTTTGTTCCAATTTTGGTTTGTCTACAGTTTTTAAAATATTGTTTTGAAAGAGATAAATTGAATACTATAAGAACATAAGTGGCTGATGATTTATTTTTAATTCCTTAGGATCTTAGAGCTCAATAATATTTGTTTTGAATCCATTTTGCATTGATAGTACTATGTAGAACTATGTTTTTTAAAGAATACCAAGTATTTTGAAAAGATAATTTCGTTTTTGAAGTGAAAGAATTAATCAATGATTTGTTTTGAACTTGATTACATTTTTAAAGTATTTGTTTACTGATTTGCAAAAAAATCCTACATGTTTTATTTTAGTTTCATATTATATAGGTTCTTACTATTCTTGAAATTCTGTTTTGTAAAGAAAAGTGTTGATTTCTTATATTATTATTAGGGATTTCAAAAGAGTAATGTTTATGGATAGATTTGTAAAGTTTTGAAACAATCATTAGTAAATTGTGATTTGGAGGATCAATCAATTTCTGTTATAATTGTATTGAATTAGTTTATTGTAAAGAATCTATATAAAATAGTTATGTGCTTTGATTTAAACTGCAAGAGAATGATATGTTTTGTTATAAAGCCACCCTGCCCATCAAGGGGATTTAATTGATAAAACCCACTTCACCAAGTATATGATGCAAACTGTTAAAACTCACCTCACCGAGTATATGTTGCGAACTACTATATGGATCCTCACTACTAGCCCTATTGGTAGTAATAACCCACCTGATTAGGTATATGATGCGAATTGTTTTGGCCCTTCTCACTGAGGTACAAACGGTGCGAACTATTATATGTTGGAAATATGTATCATGACAAAGCCATTCACATAAAATATAAGCATGATTAATAAATTAATTAATTAATATTCTATCATCACATGAATTTGTTTCTTTATATGAGTAATTATTTGATCTCATGAGATGAGATAGGTGGTCCTTAGGTAACATAGTAGGATGTCAGATACATAGGAATGTGTGGAGAGATTTGATAAAAATTTCATTGGTTTTGAATAATAAAAATTTGATATTCAAAATTTCCAACCTTTAGAGGGTTGGTTTATTTTTATATATGGGGGACAATTATTCTAAGCTCTCTTAAAATAACTTATTAATTACTATTCTTTATAGGCAACAAACTTCTTATTAACTTCTAGTTGCACAAACTGTAAAATAAGCAAAAGTTGTATAAACATAAAATAATAATAAAAAAGAAGAAGAACTAGATACGAAAGATGAAACTTTGACTCTTTTAATGACTTTTTGAATTTACAAGACATGCTTCAAGAATAAAACTAAGTTCTACACTTAATCATACCTAACCAAAGGCATCTTCAAGGTACAAGTTTCTGTGATGTCTTCTTGAATGAATGTTGTAGAGGTTTGATGGACTTGCAACATTCTTGAAGAGAGATGCTTGCTATTGTATAAGACTTGAAGAAGACGGAGAAGATGAAGTGCTTCCTACTTGCCTTGAATTAGAGAATTAAAACCTAAGAACTTTGAGAGTAGCAATATTAGAGAGCAAAAAGTGCTATTTTGAGCTATTTGTTGGTTTATATAGATGCATGAACGAGTTAAGTTGGAATCCTTATAAGAAACAACTCTTTATTGCATGAAGAATCCTTTTTGGTGTGGGAATGTATTGTCCCATAAAACTGTACATATTGGGGCTTATTTTATATGACTTTATACTTCTATTAGACTTTTGGGTGTCCAATGAATTTATTGATGTCGTGGTTGTGCAAAACAACCTCCATTGATAGAGTTAGAGTTGAATTCCAGTTCTTGGTTCTGTGGTGCATGATTGCCTTTTCATAGCGCGTGATTAACGTAGCATGCGAGTATTCATCACGGGCGATTGGGTATGTTAGTTGTGCAACTTGCTACGTGGTGACTATTCACCACAGATGGTTGGATATGACAGTCACACGACCTACTAATGGTGCAAATGGCTTCATGGGGTAAACTTATTAATTGTGCACGATTGATATGTTTAGTCGCAGTTAGGGGCATTTTGGTAAATATATCAGTCACAATTGGTGCAGTCGCAATTTGAATTTGGCTAACCCCAAATGATGATATTTTGAAGAAATCTTAAATGAAATATTTATTCATGATTTTTCCTATGTCAACAACATTAAGTTTGAATCTTTCTTTATTAGATTGGAACAAACAATAAATTCAATATTGAATCTTTTTTTTTTTCAAAATCATTATTAAAACTCATAGATAATATTTTATTCAACATCAACATAAGTTTTACATTAAATAAAATATAATATTATTTCTTTGATTACTTTCGAGTTGATTCTTTAGATGTTTATACATGTTTTTTTAGAGGCTTTTACTCATTTTCCTAAATAGCTTTCACTTGCTTCACCATACTTTTTGCATTTTGGAAGTGTGTTTCCCATTACTTGGCGAAGCGAAATGGAATTAGTTTCCCAAACGATGTTTATAAGAAGTGAGCTTCTTAGCTTGTACCAAGCTTCCCTACAACTATGATCCAGACTATTATTAGAAATGTAATATGGATTGATAACATCTCCCAACATACCTCACTGTATTAAAACTCTATTGTTTAACTCAAAATACAGTGGAATTAAAACAATTGGTGGGTCAATCCATGATTAATTAAAAATAAATTACATATAAAATAGAAAAAATTACATAATATCAATTAGAAAAGATGTCTTAAGTGGATGATTTATTCAATTTAACTCAGTCAAGTTACCAGAGGACTTAATTGAATTGATGAATTAGAAGCTAACCACATGAGGTGAGTCCACAATGCAATCCTATGGTATGGATGCAAATAAACAAAATATTGACAAATTTGTATTCAGCTCATTTATAATTGGATATATTTTAAAAGAATGAATATTTAATTGAATTGGATACACATGAGTTTATTTTTTGTATCCGTTAAATTAGTTGAATATAAGAGAAGAATGCGGATATATCCGATTACAAAAATTCATTAAGTTATGTTAATATATTGGTATCCATTAAGTTAAGCAAGTGGTTAGGATTAAAAGAAGCTTACCGTATTATATATATATATTTATTTATTTATTTATTTATCCATATTAAGTTCATTTATAATCATATATTTTTAAACAAATGAATATTTACTCAAATCGAATACTCATAGCCAAACACAAATATGAACCGAATATGGATATTTGCATCCCCTATCCTACTGATCCACTACTCTACTTGCTGAAACTTGGACACCGTTTAGAGAATCGAAATCAATCTCATGATTATTGAAGCAAATGTTCTGTGATAAAAATGCCTTTGTAGTGTATATGGTGAATTATAAACAGACATGTGCTGTTTTTGGGGGTAAAAGGGTCCAAAAAAGTGTTCAGTTGAAAAAGTAGGTGGTCAATAAAAGATATCAAATTAAAAAAAACACATCAGGTGTCAATCAATGCCACGTCTTTAGAGGTCTGTCTCAAAACAGACAATCATTTTCCATTATTGAAAAAAATATCACATTCTAAATAAAAAACATAAAAAGGTGCTAACTCATCAACCCTTTGCTCCAGTATATTTAGATTATATAATCTATATATACTAATGCAAAGGGTGTCCTATGTGGCACCCCTCTCCATTTCTTTATTTGGAATATAATATTATTTTAGAGAATGTCATGTGTACAAACCTACACCCATGATTCCTTCTTTGTTTTCTTCTCTATCAATTTTTAAAATCTCTCTCAACTTCTTCCTAATTTTCCTCTATATATGATAAAGCAATAGGTGCTCTATGAGGCACCTCTACGTTTTTTATTTGGAATGTAATATTAATTTAGAGAACGCCATGCCACATCCATGATTCCCTCTTTCTTTTCTTCTCTATCAATTCCTAAAGTCTCTCTCAACTTCTTCCTAATTTTCCTCACCCTCTCTTCTCTTAAACCTACATTCTCTCCCCCCACCTAACTACCTTTCTATATTTTAAGATTCCCTATTTATTTTCTTCTTTATGAATTCCTAAAACCTCTCTAACTTCTTCTTAATTTTCCTCATCCTCTCTTCTCTTATTAAACCCACATTTTCTCTCCCCATCTAATTACTTTTCTACATTTTCTCTTTTATTTCTATTTCTTCTCACTCACATAGGTTTTACACGGGATTTCAACTTATTTAAAAATATCTGTTCAAACATAGCTATTTTTTTAATATTTATTTTTAATTCTCTTTGGTCATTGACCCGTGTTTACACAGGACATTCGCTAGTATATGGGATACTGTAATCACTCAACTAACCAAATCTCTGTTACAAACCAATAAAAAAAAAAAAAAAAAAAAATTCCGAACCGAATCCATTTCCACCGGAGTTTCAATTCCTATGGGCCAGCAATTTCGGAATGAGTTGCGTTTACGTCTGTTACTAGTAGTGGTAGTGCGAGGTCGCCGATTTGGCAAAAAACCCGTTCCCATTTAATCTGTGAAGTTTGTGTAACCGACTTCATTCTATTTGCTCCTACTTCGTGCCGTACCATGCAGCACCTTACGTCATCTGATCTCTCAACTGATATTCTATTATTCCCATAATCCCTTTTGTGAAGGGAAGCGACGTGGTTGATCTGGTTTAGGAAATTATATAGGCCAAAAAGAAGGGGCATGACTATTGTCACTCACCTTGCCTTTTTTATTACGTTTTTGTCACCATAATGCTATTAAATTTATTTGTTAAAGGTTTGTTTGTTCACTAATTCAAAGCTAATCTGGCCAAACCCTATACTGTTTTGTTTCTGTCATTCATTAGCTAGGGTTTCTATATATTGACAACCATGCCCTCAGATTAAATATTTCAATCGATTATCCAAAACAGTTACTTGCCAAAATACATAAAATAATTTCATTAAATTTAAATTCCTATGTGCTTAAATCCGTTAATAGCTTTGGTGCTTTCGGTTCAAAGTCCCTAAAAGAATTGACATGAAATCCAAACCAAACTGGACCATTTTGTGTCCATGGCAGCTCAATTGTTGAAAATAAATTTTGATTTGAAATTTTTAAGGCTTTGCTTGGTTGCTAGTTAAGTAATAATGAAAAGTAAAGTGACACAGTATGGATCTTTAAAAATCCAAATGAAGCAATTGTTTGGTTAAAATAGGAAGATGCTCATTGAAATATTAGTTTTTCATTTAAGTTTTTCTAATACCTTGTTTTCCTTTATCAAAATCCGACCAATTTGATCAGATTTTAAAATGATATAAACTGTACATCCTGAAAATAAGCAATAGTTTCTTTTGTTTTCTTACTGCATTCTAAATCAACCAAACAATTGTTGAAAATACAATTTCACTCTACTTCTCTTCACTTTATTCATTTTCATACAACTCACCTTCTCACATTCTACTAGCAACCAAGCAGAGCCTCAGTGATTTCCTAGTATTTACAAGGGTAATTTTCACAAAAAAGATGAAACCACCTTATTTTCTTTGGAGGAGGATACAAATGTCATTAAATCGTCAATTATGAGACAGTTGGAATACAAACATACTGTTCATCATGAATCCCATCTGTCCCAAAGGAAACCAAAAAAAAAAAAAAAAAAAAGTAAATAAAAGCTCCACCATTCAAAACCAGAAAAAACAAATCACGGGTTCTGCTTTGGAAAAAAGAACTCCCCACAAGCTTTTCTTCACCCACATCTCTTCCTCCTCCACAACAACAATGGCGACCAATAGGTCTCTAATGGCTGCCATATACCTTCTTCTTCTATGCAATTGGACCTTCGCAGCAAGTCCAATCAAGACAGTGGTGGTTCTAGTAATGGAGAACCGCTCATTCGATCACATGCTCGGATGGATGAAACAAATCAACCCTGAAATCAATGGCGTCGACGGCACCCAATCAAACCCCCTTTCCACAACTAATCCCTCCTCCCCTCAAATTTTCTTCAAAGACCAATCTCACTACGTCGACCCAGATCCCGGCCACTCCTTCCAAGCCATTCGAGAACAAATATTTGGCTCAGCCGACACTTCTGCCTCTCCTCCACCCATGAACGGCTTTGCCCAGCAAGCCTTTTCCATGAATAACTCAACTAACATGTCTGAAAGTGTCATGAATGGATTCCAGCCCGACAAGGTTGCAGTATACAAGGCTCTCGTTACAGAGTTCGCCGTGATCGATCGCTGGTTTGCGTCGGTGCCGGCATCTACACAGCCCAATAGACTCTACGTGCACTCTGCAACCTCCCATGGGGCCACCAGTAACAACGCAAGCCTTCTTTCGCAGGGTTACCCTCAGAGGACAATCTTCGAAAACATAGACGACGCCGGACTTTCGTTCGGAATTTACTACCAGAATATTCCGGCGACTCTGTTTTATTTAAATTTGAGGAAGCTAAAGTACTTGAACAAGTTTCATTCATATGAATCGTTTAAAAGCGATGCAAAGAAGGGGAAGTTGCCGAATTATGCGGTGGTGGAGCAGAGGTACATGGATTCGAAGCTTTCGCCGGCGAACGATGACCATCCGTCGCACGATGTGTATCAGGGGCAGATGTTTGTGAAAGAGGTGTACGAGACTTTGAGGGCGAGTCGTCAGTGGAACGAGACGTTGCTTGTGATAACGTATGATGAACATGGTGGCTTCTTCGACCATGTGGCGACGCCGGTCAGAGGCGTGCCTAGTCCTGATGGCATCGTTGGTCCTGAACCATTCTTATTTGGGTTCGATCGGTTGGGTGTTAGGGTCCCTGCTATTCTTGTTTCTCCCTGGATCGAGAAGGGTACTGGTAAGTCTCTCTCTCTCTCTCTCTCTCTCTCTCTCTCTCTCTCTCAGCTGCTCACTTGTAAAGATAAAGTTCAGTAGAACTGTGAGAAAACTGCTATAGAGTGTGAACTGAAACGAGAAAACTTACTAGTGGAGTGGTAGGGCGGGGCGGGGCCTGCAAAGATGTCAGTTGTCAAGGGCAACGACATTATATTAATGTATTATTGAACTTTTTCAGATCCTTTTGACTGACTCATGAGGTGCTCATAGTAAAGCAGATGAGGTGTCACTATCATCGATTTAATTGATTGAATTGGGTCGTTATCGACTCCAATTAGAGATGAAATGAATCGAATTTTGTTATTTGGAAATTCAAATATTATACTTTATAATATAATATATAGCAAATATAATTTTTATGATGATACAAGTTTATATTAATTATAAGTTTTTTTTTGTTGGTAAAGTTTATTTTAGATATAAATGATATAAAACAAAATAGCATAAAATTACCAAATAAAGCATAAAATATTATATTTTATTTGCATATTTAGATGTAATGAGATAAAAATGATAGTTTATAAATATATTTTTATTTTATTTTTCTATTTTCTGTGAAAAATAATTCTGGCCAAAATTTCGAGATAGGCTGAGATAATTTAGGATTTCATTTCAATACCCTTAAATGATGAAATATCACTGAAAAATTAAAACCATGCTCTCATTAGCATTTGGATGAAATTTAAAACTACACACTCTCTCTCTCTCTCTCTCTCTAAATTCATCTATTCAGGGGGTGATTCTATTATATAAATAATTTTATTACTTGTATGTAAGTATATTCCATACATGAATCCAAAAGATGATATTAGCCGTTGGATCAAACCCGCTCCATTTCATGTAATGTCCATCGCACTGTTAGATTGGATGGGTAAGAGAAATCATTAAGTGCTGGGAGGGACCCAAATAGGTTGAACACCCAATATAGGCTTTCAAGCTCAGAATCCATCCAATTGGGAAAGTGGGCTAATGTTTTGTTGACAAAAACGTGTAAATATTGTACCAATTGGACAATCCCACCTACCTGTTGTATGGACTTTTGTTCTCTGAAATGTTGACTTTTAAACCTTTTTTCTTTGTTTTGTAAAGAAAATTTTGACTGGTAAGACATGATCCATAATGTGATGCTAGCTAGCTGTTATCATTTCTATACTTAAATTAAATCACACATGATAATTATTTGTACACTTTGGGATGATGATGCTGCAGTTGTCCATGGCACCAATGGGTCTCCCTTCCCTACCTCAGAGTTCGAGCATTCATCCATACCTGCAACAGTAAAGAAGATTTTCAATCTCTCCTCTCCATTCCTAACAAAAAGGGACGCATGGGCTGGCACCTTTGAAGGCATCTTGACTAGGGCCCAACCCAGAACTGATTGTCCAGGTTCTTCTCACCTTTTCTTGGATCCCTTTTACATTTACCTTACCTGCATTATTTTTTATGGTAGAGATTCGGAGTTTCATTTTAAAGTAACAACAATAACAAGAAGTCAAAATCTGAATTTTATTTTTCTCCTTTTAAGATCACCTGAAATATTGAAAAATTTCCAATTGGGATGCCCATGCTCATCAAATCTTCCATCTTATTTCATTGCCTTGTTTTGGAGATGCTATTGCAAAGATGGAATCGTCTCCAGCCTGGATGTGTCCAACATCAATCAAGCATCATTTTTGCGCTGACATGTGGCAAAAAAGAGAAAAGATGTTTTTTACCATGGGTTTAAGGATGCAATTCATTTTTTTTGTCATGTGTATGCAAAATTGGTGCTTGATTGATGCTGGACACCTTTTCGCTGGAGATTATCCGTCCTTCTCATTTGAACAGTAAAGGATCATTGGTCAATGGAGTGGTAAAGCTTATTTTACTAGCAAAAACGATTGAACCCCTATCTTAAGCTGCTGACAACTATGGCTGTGGCTGTGTTTGGTTGGCACCTATGATGGAATCATTTCATTTTAAATTCACATGGCATTTGAAGCCATAAGGTGATGGTTTAAATAAACTCATTTAGATTCATATTGATTTGTTAGATAAAAGTAAAAATGAAGTCATCTAAAGTTTGTATTATAAATACTTATTTTGGTGATGAATGGAAACCAATCCATTTCCAATGGAGTTATATCCACTCAGGTGCAATAGCAAACAAAATTAAATGGTTTCATTCCCAGTGACAATCAAATATAGGGAAAATGACTGATCCTTTTGCTATCAAGGAAAAAAACGTTACTAAGGATAGGGACTTGCAGTCGTGTCTTCAACCATTCACACCTCGGAATTGGTGTGACCCCTAAAGTGAGCTTAAGGTAGGACTGCCAACACATCAGCACCGAAAAGGTGAATTACACTTTTTGGAGGATGCTTTTCACTTTTTAGTGCTGATGTGTTGGCCCCTGATGTCAGTTCTACCTTAGGCTGACCTCAGGTGGTCCTACCAAATCCTCAGGGTCAACCATTAGGTTTGGAGAAGATTAATGGTGTGTAACTTAGCATTGGTGAGATGTAAAACACTAACAGGGAGACCAGACTCACCCCAGTATAGAATGGATGATCCATTACTAACTGGTGTAGGATGTGTCAGAAAGGCGATAAGGCCAGTGTACCTAACAAGTGTGTTTCTATAAATACATAGGAAAAAATCTTCACGTATTTACTGCCCTTGCCATGGCCAATGCCCCTAGCGTGAGTGATTGCAGCATCAAAAGTGCATCACGTATCCAGGAGAGAGGTCTTAGGGTTGGATCTCCATGGCAGCATTCTGCAATTGATTATGCTGACAGCTGTATCTCCCATCATCTGTGGGCCTGAGTGGGTCCATTGTACACTAGACTGGATCGAGCCCAGCTTTTGTGCATACAAAATCTGGACCAGACTGGATCAGATCCAATACTAGGCATCCTCTGAAGCCCAAAAGAGCTCCCAAGGGATAGAGACCTGTCTAGGTTGTGATGAAATATTGCCAAAAATGACCCTGTCCTAGATTCAAATACGATTACTCTAGCTCAAACCTAGAAAATACCAAGGGAATTGGCCATATTATTTTGTTATATTTAAGGGAAACTAAGACAGGGTGGGGGTTGGGTTGATATATATGCCCCCCAACCCCTGAGGATTAGGTAGGACAACTTAGGGAGTAGCTAAAATTGGAATGACATCAGCTCCGATACATCAGTACTAAAAAGTGAAAAACATCCCCCAAAAAAGTGTACGCTGATGCGTTAGCCCTGTTGTCATTCCAACTTTAGCCACTCTCTAAGTTGTCGTAACTAATCCAGGCTCCCCTCAAACCCATCCCAGATTTGAACCTTGTTGGGACCCGGTTTTTATATGAGCTAAAAACCAGGTGGGTTCAGCCGGATAAACCGGTTGGATTCAGTAGGGTTAGTTATTTACTGTGGGATATGATGGGTAGGATAATAACTCCAGTTAGCTAATGTTTAAGTGGAAAAATTAAAACAGTTCATATATCTTTCTTTGTTTATGTTGTTTATTTAATTTTAATTTTTATGTTATTGCAACTATAATACGCTACTATTGGAACAGAGCAACTGCCTACTCCAGTCAAGATAAGGAAGGGTGAAGCTAATGAAGATGCGAAGATAAGTGAATTCCAACACGAGTTAGTGCAGCTCGCAGCAGTGCTGAAAGGCGACCATATCCTGACCAGTTATCCCGAAAGTATTGGGAAGCAAATGACTGTCAAGGAAGGGAAGAAATATATGGAGGACGC
The DNA here is from genome assembly GCA_025762735.1 of Platanus orientalis. Lineage (NCBI taxonomy): Eukaryota > Viridiplantae > Streptophyta > Magnoliopsida > Proteales > Platanaceae > Platanus > Platanus orientalis. Next base: position 30,602 of record JAOXJP010002460.1, read on the forward strand.
CCTCAAATACTTCTTTGAGGCGGGGCTTTCTGCAAAGAGAATGGGAGTGAACGAGGAACAGATTGTCAAGATGAGGCCTTCCCTCACTACAAGATCTTCGTCAACTTCAACTGCACAGCCTTGACAACAAACACAATTACAAATAACCATTTCACCAAGTTGTAAGAAAAAGTTGTGATAGATTCACCAAGTTGTAAACTTTTAGAGCATATGAACATTGTGTCAAAACAAATTTCGTGTGTTGAATAAATTAGAAACGTGAGGGCAAACTACAAATAAGAGATTGTAAGATGGCATATTTCTAGATCTTGGATAAGTGTCACTTGTGTTTATGTAGATTTTTTATACTCTGAAGAGCTTTTCTAAGAAAAACCTTCACTAATTCTATACAAAGTTTATTCAAAAGATTTTCAAGTCTTTAGAAGTTTGAGTATTTATTGAATTTTGGATTTTAGATAGTTTGAAATTCTATGGACCTTTTTGTCAGGCACTTGATTTATACTAATTTGTTAACTTAAATTAGAAATGAACTCATTTTAGGTATGGGTGGTAATGGACCGAGATAGCTCGGCTCATAGCCTCATTTCAAGCTTGCCAAGCTGAGCCTAAGCCTGGATTTGAGCTCGTTTGTTAAACAAGCCTGAGCTGAACTTCACTAAACTCAGTTTGATAAAAGCTCGGCTCACTAAAAATTCATTCTATTGGCACATGATGTGTTTTTGAATTTGATGCCTTTTATTGACCACCTACTTTTTCAACTGAACACATTTTTGGACCTGTATACCCACCAAAACAACACGTCTGTTTATAATTCACTATATACACTATAGAGGCATTTTTATCACAGAACATCTGCTTCGATAATTTTATTACTTGTATGCAAAATATATTCCATACATGAAGCCAAAGATGATATTAGCCATTGGATCAGACCCGCTCCATTTCATGTAACTTATTATGATGCATGGGCAGACCCCAACCTAATAATGTCTATCATACTGTCATAGTAGTTGAGTATGAGAAATCATTAAGTGGTGGGAGGGACCCAAATAGGTTGAAAACCTCAAGCTCAAGCTCAGAATCCATCGAATTGGGAAAGTGGGTCATTACCCTGTTGACAAAAATGTCTAAAAATTGTGCCAATTGGACAATCCCAGCTACAAGGACTTTTGTTCCCTAAAATGTTGGCTTTAAACTTTTTTTTTTGTTGTGATTTTGTAAAGAAAATTTTGACTGGTATGACATGACCCAAATGTGATACTAGCTAGCTGTTATCATTTCTATATTTAAATTAAATCACACATGATAATTTGTTCATTTTTGGTTGATGATGGTTCAGTTGTCCATGACACCAATGGATCTCCCTTCCCTACCTCAGAGTTCGAGCATTCATCCATACCTGCAACAGTAAAGAAGCTCTTCAATCTGTCCTCTCCATTTCTAACAAAAAAGGACGAATGGGCTGGCACCTTCAAAGGCATCTTGACCAGGGCCCAACCCAGAACTGATTGTCCAGGTTCATTTATCACCTTTCCTTGAGAGCTTTTTTACATTTACCTTACCTGCATTATTTCTCATGGTAGAGATTCGGAGTTTCATTTTAAAATAACAAGCATTAGGTTTGGAGAAGATTAATGGTGAATAACTATGCATTAGTGAGATGTAAACACTAGCAGGGAGACCGGACTCCCTCCAATTCGGGGTGGGCATGGGCCGGGCCGGCTCCAGTCCAATCCTAGGCCAACCCTAAAATTGGCCCAAAAAAGTCTGGCCCAAGCCTGAGCCGAGGCCCGAACTTTTGTTTAGGGTTGGGTTTGGGTTTACCTTTGATCGGCTTGAGACCCGAATTTTTACATATATAATATATTAAGTATTTAAAAATTATCAATATTACATGGCTTAGTTGATAAAAATGCTTTATTTTTATTTTTATAGTAAGTATTAGGTTCAAGTCCTAGTAAAATCAATCTTTCTATAACACTAAAGCAAAGAGGGTAACCCCTTCTATGTTTAATATTCCTTTTTTCCTTTCATTTTAAAAGGCTATGTGGACCCC
>JAOXJP010002472.1:0-18273 GCA_025762735.1 Platanus orientalis
GTGGGGAAGCTCGTTGGGAAACTAATTCGAACCCGCCTTGTAACTGTTTTACATCTTACTTTCTATTTTACGAGCAAACAAATATTTGAAAACAAAATTTTCAATGAAAAAATTTGTTTTCAAGCTACTTTACGAACAAACAAATGAAGCCTATGTGTATTTAATTGCACTACCAAATTGTATTTTAATTGCTTCCTAATCACATTTTATTTGCTTCCACAATTACTTCTTGTTCGCTTCCTCAATTGCTTCCCATTCGCTCTCTAAATCGCATTTTAATCAATTCTCACTTTTTAGTAAGCCTTGCTTCCCGCTTCTCACTTGCGTATCACTTCTCGCTTTGGTAACTATGGATTCAACAATAAGCATTATAGAATATAGGTTTGTTTATTATATTGCTGACTTCATTCACTTTTTTATAATGTAGTTATACTATTTCATTGTAACTTATTGTTATTGACTTCCTATCAATGATCACTCATTGTACCTGTACCTATTGATTGTAGATTTAGTTATTTACTTATATTTGTATCATCTATTAGCATATTATTTTTATTTCAGATCCTAGTCTTCATTATATGTATATAATTGCCCTACCAAATTGTATTTTAATTGCTTTTTATTCGCTTCCACAATCGCTTCTTGTTCACTTCCTCAATTACTTCCCATTCGCTCTCTAAATCGCATTTTAATCGATTCTCACTTCTTAGTAAGCCTTGCTTCCCGCTTCTCACTTGTACATCACTTCTCGCTTTGGTAATTATGGATTAAACAATAAGCATTATAGAATATACAAGAATACCAGTCCCTTGAGAGATCATTAATGGGGAGACCTTTAAAATCATTAGATACCATAACCCATCAAGCTACCTCAAAGGAGAAAGAGTCAATAAATTGAGAGGGAGATCTAGACAAGCCTTCAAATATTATTTTATTGCTCTCTTTCCATATACCCTAGTAAATACCATGAAGGAGGGCAGCCCAGTATTTCTTGCATCTTGGACGGAAGTAAGGAATGTGCCATTTTTGAATAAGATCAACCAAGCTACATGACATAACTCAATCGGAGATAAAGTAGAGGGAAAGTGCTCCCACTTATGCTGAGAATAAGGAGAATGAATCAAAATATGGTTGCCTAACTCCCATCTTTCATGCAAAGAACACAAATATGTGGGGATAACATCATGTAAAGGCGCCTCTTTTGAAGGTTTTCATCTTACAGCTTGAACCTGGGGTGGGGAAAGACCATTCCATACATGTTTGACAGGGAAAGAAGGTAAGGAAGGAGTGATGCCGCAGCACTTGCTTGGGTGGACAAGACCTGCCCACTTTGGAAGCCCAAGCCAAAGGGGGGACCAAAGGTAATGTTAAGAGGTTTTAATGTTTAGGGCATGAATGTAATAAGGCCATTAGAGCCATAGGTTTTTTTTTTTTTTGGGGGGGGGGGGAGGGGAGAGTTAGTTGAGGATATTTCATTGTAATAAGGTTGAAATAGCCAGGATAGTTTGGGCATTGAAGGAAAATCAATAACTATGTGTTTTTTTGTTCTTTTGTGAACTACCAAGTCAAGAAAAGGGCCCCACACCACTGCTGGTCGAGAGCCCCTGTTTTCAACTCTTTAATGGTTTAAAAGTTTAGGAAGTAAGTTTTTTTAGGAGTCACTTAGTTTTAGGAATACTTGAGTTACAAGTCTGGAGTCTTTTAGAAGTTGCTATTTTCGGAAAGTGTTGAGTTTTAGATGTTTTAGGTCTATAAAAGAGAGGTCCACGATTTGTATTGGCAGTGAAACTCGAATTAAAATAAAAATTGAGTTGAAAACCATGTGTGGGCTCTCTTATCTTCCTCCTCTCTTCTCTTTCTCTTAATCGACACTCATCCTTCTTCTTCATCATCTTCCTCCATCTTCCTGTACACTCCCCCTCTCATTCTTCTTCTTAAGTCTTCCATCATACTTTCTCCACTTCTCTGGTGTAACACTTCCAAAATACATCTGATGTTTTGAGGACCTGCAGAATCGGAAAAGTAACCCTACAATTGAAGTTTCCAGACCTCATAATATTCAAATCGCAAGGATCATCTCCAGGTATTGAATTGCTATTTATGCAAGGTTTTTTTTCCTTCATTTTATTAACTCTTATTTACTTCTACAAAATCTCTTAAATCCATCTCTAATCTGGGTCCTTTATAGGGGTGGCAATGTTTGACTCGACCCACGAACCCAACACGAAATAACTGGGTTAGGGTTGACTGTAAATGTGTTTTGGGTCAAAGCGGATTGGTCCGCTTAGACATGATTAATAAACGGGTCAGGTCAGGTTGAGCCATTTAGTTGTATACCCATAACTTGACACGACACGAATATGACCCGCCAACTTGAATTACCACAACCCGTGAACCCGACACGAACCCAACACAAAATAATCGGGTTAGGGTTGACTGTAAATGTGTTTCGGGTCCAAACTGGTCAACCCGCTTTGACACTATTAATAAATGGCTTGGGTTAGGGTTGAACCATATAGTCGTAATACCCTTATCTTGACACGACACGAACCTGACCCGCCAACACGAATTGCCACCCCTAGTCCTCTATACAATCTTCAACTGAAATTTCTGGACTCATAAAACAGTCCAAATCACCTCATATTTTCCCTTTTTCTCACAATTTCCCCTTGAAAGCCCTCTGATTTCTGCAAGTTATTGATATGTTTTAATACAGTCCCAAGGTTTTTTCCATTAAAGTACTCTATTGACTGACATTTTTATAATTTGATAAATCAATCTCGTTAGAATAAACTGAAATTTTGATCATAGACTTATTTTAGACCTAAGTATCCACCTACAAAAGTTGATAAAATTCTGATGTACGACCAGGGGTATTTTGGTTATTTCATGAATTCTGTCCCGAAATTCCAGAATTGCCCTTATTTGACATTTCTTCTTTAAAAAACTTATTTTAGCTTCTGTTAAGCTCATTACAGCAGGTTACCCCTGCCTTAGGGAGAGGGAGATGGAAGGAAATGTGTCCATGATTCAATTAAAAAGGAGCAGAGGTCACAGAGAAGAGTCCAATGGGTTTACAATTAAGATAACTCTCAGATTTAGAGTTCTGGAAATTCCTGGCAGCAAATATTCAGTAACATAAAACTCGGGTAGAGGAGGTCTTGGATAGCCACAAAATTTACCACCCTATTAACTCTTATGTTAGAATAGATACTTCACCCAACATCAAGTAATTTGGCTAAGGAAAAGTTTAACAACGGGTGAAAAATCAGACCTGCTGTAGGTAATTTCAGTAAATAAAACAACAAACTCAGTTGCTTTAAACGAGCTCCAATGATTAAGCAGGTTGTATGATCTGTAATAAACTACTGAGAAAAGGAATGATGTTTCATAGGAGTTGCAGCAACACTACTCCAGCAATAATGAGGGGAAATATCTGATTAGAGTTCCCATCAGCAGGTAATTTCTCAGATATTAGCCCAAACAAGGAATAATTTAAATCCAATCAGCATGTGATAAGCTAGGGCAGAGAGGCCTTTAATAAAACAGGAAATAAAACCTCAGTTCTGGAGATATTTTAAAGACCCACTTATAATTTTGTACCCCAGGCCAGAATCTCATAATGGAAGTGCTGTAAAAATCCCCATGATGGGTGGTTTCTTTCTCAGGGAGCAAGTGCAGAACTTTCAGAGTTGTGGAAGACCAACAGTTGACGGAGAACTCCCAGAAAATCTCCAAGAGAGGACTCCTTGTTTTAATCAATTGCTAGTTGCTGGAACATCTCAGAAGAAACAACACTATATTGCATGAAGTCGTACTCAAAACCCTAGCTCCCACCTCCACAATGGAGTAGGGAAGAATCCAAAATTTCTTTTAACAAAAACTCAATATTCTTATTCCAATTATCTGGTTAAATCATGGGGGCTGTGCCCCTTTTATCAATACATGCTTAAGATAAAAAATATAAACTAGAATCCCTCTTTTCTTCTTCTACGACTACCCCCTTGTATTTCTCCCAAAATAGAAACAGACAACTAAGAATCCTACTTGCTTTATAGTTGTTACTAGGACTTGTGGCCTGTGGGGCCCCTCCATGACAACTCTTATATTACAACTTTAACTCCGAAAGTGACCCTCGTTAATCATGCCCCCAAGGCCCTTTGATAGGGCCCAAATCTAATCCACCTAGGCCCATTAACTTTCCATGGGCTATTACTTGAGCTGGATTCCCCATCAAGAATCCATGAAGAATGGTTGGGATTTGAGTTGAAAGAGGATGTTGAATGACCTAATATTCAATTAGAAAGTTTTGAAGTAGTGAAATATAAAATGAGTAGGGAGTTCTCCACCATCATGATTGTTAGCATACATACAAACATGCACAAAGACATAGATATACAAAATTTTACTAGACATTTTTGTCCAATGAATTTTATTAATTATCCTTCAATTCTGTGTATGTAAGTAATAATTAAAGTTCCTGTAAGGGGGCATAACATGTCAAAAAAGTCATTGGGTAATTTTTAACCACTTGGTACATGTTGTAGTTTTGTATGTACTTCATACACTTTTGTAATTGTAGGTACGCTCTAATATCAATTGAAATTCAACTACGTTTATACCCGAATGTGATCCTCGAGGGAGTGGGGGGTGAAAAGGATATCTTCCGATTTTAATTACTTAGTCCAATTTGTCTCAACTCAAATTAAAGTCCCTACTTTAGAACCAATTATGTAGCGGATTAAACACAATTAATATATTCAATTAATTACCAATAGACTTAGAAGCAATTTTATTAATCAATTTAATGAACTAATTAAGATTCAATTTAATCAATTAAGTTGCAACAAGTTTAACTAATTCACCAACCCAAATAACATAGTCAACTGTTGTAATAAGATGAATAAGAAAGGCATGCAAACACAACCATAAAGTAATACAATGTTTATAGTGGTTCGATGACCTTCGGTCCCTACTCCACTTTGGAAAGTTCTTCATCAAGCTTGTTGATTTTATTAATAGATTAATCACACCTAATCTATTACAAGGAAATCAACAAACCTAAACCACTTAAAAGTTCCACTAGAATCCACTCGCTTTGCAAGCCTGCACCAAGTGACTCTGATGGATTCACCAAATAATCTGCTCCCAGTGACTGACATAAGCTAAAGAATCCGGATTCAGTGACTCTGGCGGGTGCTTTGGTTTTTAATGGACTCCGGTGAACACTTTTGTATGTAATTCCGCACTCAATGACTCCGATGAGTGCTCCCAAAGATGTAGAACAATAGAATTGTTGTAATAGTAGCTCAAATCTCTTCTTGTGTTGATTTGTCAATTTATGCCCCAAATCGTTGGAGAGACCTCTTCTTTTAGAAGGAAGATGATTTGCCAATAAACTATTGCTCTCCAAGCATTCTAAGGTACAACAATGGGTAGGAAAGCTAATTATGATGACCTCTACTTGGATTTATCAATGTATAAAGCTCCAAGGTCGTTCCTTAGTGGTTGCCTTTCAAACTTTCACAAATTTTCTAGGTTTAAGTTTAAACTAGTAGAATCTCATCAATCTTTCATCTAAGAGCATTCATAATCCATGTACACGCCTTTGGGGGTTCTTCCCTATTTGTAGAGCTTAAAAAATCAAGCATAATGCACCCCAATGGCTCTCAACAACAGTAAAAAATATGGCCCTTGTGGGGAGTCATTCCGGCAATTTTCCTTTTCTAGACTGTTCGATCTATCAAGCTCTTTTTCGACGATCGAACTCATTTTGATTGGTCAAAATTCTCAGCGCTAGAACACCATTCTGCTCAATCAATCGAAAACCTTTTGTATTCATCGACCCTGTTCGATCAATCAAGATTATGTTCATTCAATTGTACATTTCAATTTGATATAATCTTACTTTTTAGCACATTTTTCTCTAGGGCAACCACTTGGGTTTTTCACCTATGGTTCATGGGAAGGTCTCTAGATACTCCATATGGTCATTTGGCTTAGTCTTACCCATGTACACAACCAACTAGCCTTGAATGGTCTATTTACCTGTGAAGTTTAAGGTTGGCTCTTAAGGTGCTTGGAATTAAAGCTTGAGACCTCCTTATAGTCTTCACATGTAGCTTCATGTCTCTTGTACTTGTGTTCCTTCTTCATCTAGCCTTGTGTATTGTGCCTCTGGAGCTTTTCCTGGACTTGGACATACATGACACTTGATTTTGCATTGTCAATTACATACTTGTAAACCTACTTACATGGACCCTCTATATACATGTACTACTTACATTTTACTTTCATTTTGGAATGGAATTGACAATCACAAAAATATACATATTACATTAACAACTTTGACTTGTCCAGAAATTCAACCACCTAGAACTTATCATACCAAATACCCCTCCCCTTATAAGAGAGGATTTCATCTTATACAAGGGTAGGTATTTGATTAAAGTAGTTGGAAAATAAGGTGTATATGACCTCCCCTTATAAGAAGGAATTTCATTTAATACATGGTTGGGCAACTTATTAAAGTAGTTGGAAACTAATGTCCAGTGAAGGGTGTATATGCCCTTCATTATAGCAATGCTTCTTAACAGTTAACATCATTTTCCTTATTTCTTCAAAGAACCTTTCTTGTTTTGCAATGATTTCCTTCTACTTTGTTAGTTCTATGAGGGTTTCTAGAAGAAGTCATTCACTAGCTCGGAATCATGGACGTCTGTGTGATTATTATTCTGCTGCAATTGAGACACTATTTATTATTATTATTATGTGTCAACTCAAATGGTAAACACCAATATTTCCACTTTTATAGTCATCTATTCACATTCTTCTGCTTTGTGAACTTTTCAATTTACCTTTAAAACAAATTGCTTCTCTGAGCATATCTTTGGGACAACAACTAATTGCATTAGCATTTTTCTGTATTTTCTTTTCACAAAATCCTCCACTTTTTTAGGGTCATGATTTCTATGATTTATATTGGAGCCTGAAAAAAGGTGGCAAACTAAGACAAATGAATCTTGATGTACCACCAAAACCTACAAAACTCGGAACCTATGTAACAAGGACACTCCATTTTTTTAAATTTGACCTCGTTAGACACCATGCCATACTCATTTGTTATAGACAATAGACACATATGCCAATACTTATGTTCAGTTAAACTTAATTTATTATTATATGTTTTGTTTCCAATGTTTATTAATATGTCATTTATATTATTTTGATGTGTTTCAGCTCATATAAGTAAGTTATATGGTACAAGTTTAAAAATATATCTCAGTATAAGAAGAAATTATTCGGAGCCATCTTTCAAAGTATTCAAGAGGGGGCCAAAGAAAGATGTTGTTTTTGGAATCTTAATTGTAAAGAATTTTCTGAGTATTCTTTGTAGATATTATGCAGGGGTGGGGAAACATTTTTAGAGTGTCCGTCACGTTTTTGGTCCTTGAGGCTGTCAGGTTCTCTGTTTTTTTTTTTTTTTTTTTCTTTTGGTAGGTAAACGTTAGTGGTTAATTTATTAGTAGGTGAAGATAGGTTTTGAACCCAGGTCTCCTCTGTTTCTGCTGTTTGAGGATATCTTATCCCTATCATTAAATCAAAGGGAAGGACTAATCAAAGGGAAGTGAAATCAACCATAGTAAAATTTTGTATAGATAAGTAATAATTCAAACAATATGGACAATAGAGTGCCTATAATTTTATTGTGTCCCAAGGAATTATGTAGAACATTAAAAGCTTAAATGACAATAAAATGGTGCATGGAATATATTAGGATAATAGGAAAAGGGAGAAATCAAAGGTTATATATCTTTCTTAGGGTTTCACTGAGAGCACTTCAAGGTGTTCAACAAAGGACCAGCTGCGAACAAAAAATAAGGCTTTGGCATATAAACTTACATTTTATGAGCACTGTTTAAAACACTTCGTCTATCCTGTAATTTCTTAGCCAAGTCTATGCCTTCAGCTTGTGAGTTTGGTTTAGTTAGGTTACTTTCCTTTCAGTACTTGCTACCTACCCCTTTGTTGTGGATGCATGGCCATAACACATAATTGGTGCCCTATGCAACCAAGCCCAATGAAATATTAAGCAACTAATGAAGATAGAAGAGTTCATACCATGGAAGGCAATTAAAAGAACATAAATGGAGTTAGTCCCAATCTCTGTATATTTAAATATTCATATATTTAAGAAGTGTTATATTATAAAATCTTAGTACAACTTAACTTCAAAATGAATTCTAAACCAAATCATTAACAAAATTTAATAATCTTCTTCATCGTTAAATTAGCCATATCAAACTTTGAGATAATGAAAAGAATCCAGATCATGTAAAATTATTTAGCAGAAAAAATTAGAAAAAAAAAAAAAGAAGAAAAAAAAATCTCTATGACGTATGAAACTAATGGACCTACCTTTCAAGTCAGGGCTTTACCAGTGCTCCAAATATGCTGTGTTCCCTACAAACCAATAGCAGTGATGTCAGACTCTCTTAACTCGCACTCACTTCGCAAAGGAGATTGAGAGAGGAGGGGAGGTGTGGGAAGACTCTAGAAAGGGAGGAGGGAAATATAATAATATATTTAAAAATTGGAAAAAAGAAGGAAAATAGTCAACTACACACAAAAAATGAAGAAAAATAGTTTTTAGAGATTTAATCGAGCAATCGGTTGTTCCGGACTCCATCCTTCTATCCCAATTGTGAACATTGAAAATATTGACTAACCCTACACCTTTAGAACCTTTTGAATGAAGAAAAAGGAAAAACAAACATAGAGTTGCCAAACCTTTGAAGAAAAAAAAAAACTTTAATGGAAGAGGGAAGCAAAAGAGATGGAAAAAAAAATTGCCGCCGAGAAAGATTGGGTTTTTCATCGTCGCCATGGATTCTCAGCCGAGCCCACATGATACCTTGAATGTATTCCCATCAAAATGATCACACGGATGGAACCCCTCATTCATTCCCAATTTCCATTGCATCAATCAAATCTCCAAATCTCACAAAACCCAAAATCAAATGTTCACAACTCTACATGACTTGATCCAAAGCTCAAATTTTAGAATGACACCTTCAATAGAGAGTACAGGGAAAAAAAAAACCTATTCAACTTCAAGTATATAGGCGTGTACCCATTAAACGTATTTTGTGGCCCCACAAATATATAATTGGAACTGAAATCAATTATGCTATTTGCTGCAACTGCTAGCTTTCATCTAACAATATACAGAATCATTGTTGAGCACCCAAAAAATAAAAATAAAAATGAATACTTAGTCAGAGTACAAAGATAAGACAAAGAAAAATTCATTTTAAACCTTTTCCAATTTCCAAACATTATTTAGAACACAAATACGGATTTCTCTAAGCATAACAAATGAACCCAACTCAATTCAAGATACATTCCTTGCTGGTATCCAGATAAGCTAAACACAGATGGGTCATTAATACACAATACAATTGGAGTACTTAATAGAACCAAAATTTTAAACTTTAAAAATGAAACCAAAATTTTAGGGTTTATGCAACAGGGAAAGGAGAGAGATTACCTATTCATGGATCTCCCTTTAATTTTCTGTGCAATTTGAAATATATATATATAAACCCTAATATCTTCTCACCCTCACTTCTTTAAGAACAAATTACAGTTAGAACCTGAAATTTAGAAAGAAAAAAAAAGGCTTACCAAATTGCATTCAAAACCCAGAGATAAATATAAGGGTTGCCAAACGACAAATGAAAGAGAATGGACAGGTGACGACACTCCCTCTAAAGAAAACCTCCAAATCACCAACCAAAGCGAAGTCACAGCCTGCGAAACCTTCTAGATGTAATTAATCGGTGAAAACTCTTCGATTTGAAGCTTTCAAGCAAAAAATACACTATAAAAAAAGCAAATTCAGATCGGGGAGGGAGAGAGTGGAGAAGAGATTAGAGAGGATAAAAGCTTTCTTCAATAGTAAACCCCAAATGGTTTAATCCATTACTTCAACAGTGAGCTTATAACAAAAAAAAGGTCTCAAAAACAAAACCAAATTAAGGAAACCGACAACATCAGACGCTATATTAAAATCCCTTATACGACACAATCTCTCACGATAATCACCGAGAGAAAAAAAAATTAAAAAAAGGAACAAAAAGACCTCTAGTAAAAAAAAAATTTGAAAGAGACGAAGATTTTCAAAGAGCCTTATGTTCCTAAACTTTGTAAAAGAAACCCAGTGACACTCCAACATAAAAAAATTAAAAAAGGAGACTACAACCAAAAAAAACCCAGTTCGATGGATCAAAATATGAAACAAAATAGGCTACCCATTAATTTGTTTAAAAATCCAAATCCAAAAAAATAAAAACGCAAAAATTCAAGAAAGGAATGGTCAGAGAGAGGGAGAGGAAGAAGAATCTGTGAAGAGATTACAAATGAATATGACTAAAACATAGGGAAAAAATAAAAACCCTAAAACCCCAATACAGTGAGAAAAAACAAAACCCGAAAAAGAAGAGAGAAAGCGTACCTAAAAACACAAATTTTGTTGCCGATCCCATGCGTGTCGTTGGAGAGGGAAAGAAGAAAGGGCTGAGGGGTTTGGGAGGGGCAGAAGACAAGGCTCGCAAGGAAGACTTTAGGAAGGGAAGGGGTAAATAGAGAGGAAGACTCGAGAGCGGGGAGGAGAGAAGGATTGTGAGGAAAGAAGAGAGGGAAATGATGTATGGCAAGAAAATATGAATAAAACAATTCAAAAAAACCAGAAAAAAGTACTGTAGCCACACCCTTTACTTTTTCTATATTCTAGCAAACAACCCGTGCGATGCACGGGATGATGAAGAAAAAAAATAAAAATAAATAAAACCATAGAATAAAGAAAAGCAAAAATATTAAAGTTCTCATATGGTGGCAACTCCTTCCCATTTTGGAAAAACAGCAACCACAAACAAATGAGAGAGAGATCAATGAAAAATGTGCCTGCAGAGAGAACTATATCTGAAAGTGAAACTTTTCACTTCCCTTACCTTCAAAGAGAAACCCTAAACCAGATGAGCAAGCGGATTGGGAGGCAAAAAAAAAAACAGAGAGAGAGAGAGAGAAAATTTGAAAAAAAGCAAGACAAGTAAAACCTGTTTGCATTTATATACAGTATAAATTGTATTTGTTTTGAGAGCATATGAGAAGGACCAACCCAACGGCCAAATCACCATTAAAACAAAACCTGAACTAAAAATTAGAGAAACATAAAAACACCCTAATATGAATAAAAGTAAAATCTGATTAATATCAAACAAAATGTAAATATACTATCTCCCAAAATTCACACATAAACACAAAGCAGAATGGGAAAAAAACAAAACATGATACTGGCGTCTAGCAGAGCATCCAACAACTTTAAGCAAACGAGGTTGTCATCAAAGGCAAGAATACATATACCACTGCAAACCGATCTCTTCATTCATCACTCCCATACTTCCCCGTCAAAGAAAAAAAAACAGAGAGATCAAATACCTATAATTATTTGTAAAGGGTTCTAGATGAGGAAGAATGAAGAGGGAAGAGAAGGAAAGGGCACCAAGGGTGTTTTGAGGAAAGAAACAAAGAAAAGGGAGAGGAGAACAAAATCATGAGAGAATGGATTGTTGTTGAGGTATAGGGACTGGCGGGAGAGCAGCGCGAAGGAAAGAGAAAAGAAGAAGGGTTGAAAGGGGTACCAAGGGTGGTTAAGTGCTTCATTCAATGTCCATTTTGGAAACATGAAGATTAGTGATTGAGTGTTCTTCTATAATCCATTGCTTTTTCTATCCTTTCCCAATGAAGACTATTAGAGACCTTGTTAAAAGCACAATCTTCATTAGTTTGGAACATAGAGTAGGGTATGAGTTTCCTAGATGATTCGTTAAGCCAATAACTTAGGTACAAAGGGTTTGAAATGGACAACACCCATATCCTTTTGCACCAAAGGTTTACCCTAAAACAGGTGAGATCCAAAAGTGTCAAACACAAACACAAACCCTCCACACCACTAATAAACACCGTTAGATCAAACATTAAGCATAATAACAACTGAAATGTAGGATTTTTATCTCACAAACATATTATAATCAGAATGGTAAGAAATAATTAGAAAGAGTAGAATTATAATATAAATATATGGGTATGTACCTTCCTTAAAGAATCATGGAATCCTGGTTGTCTTGTAGGTGGTGAAGCAACATAAGAGGTGCCATTACAGGGGCCACTTAATAATAACCTGGAGAAGCAATGGTAGATCAGACACAAAACGTCAGAATGATGATGAATTTGCAGATTTGACCTGCCATGTAATGGTAACAAATTAAAAGACAAACAACATGATTCTTAAACCATCGTTCCTTGAGTGAAAGACCCACTCTTAATTTTCTACTAAAATTATCCTTATCAATATAATGAAAAAAAAAATACTGCAATTCCTTTATTTTCAAAACAAAGATCAATGAACACACAATAGATGTCAAGCAACTGCAACATGCCTTTCGTACATTCAAATGTTCATACATCAAAACATGGAGGGGGATTAGGGTTTACGAAGGACAAAAAGAAGGGAAGAATGGAAGAGAAACATGGAGTAGAAGCTCGAGAGCAACAGAGGAGTTCGAAGAGGAGAGAAGAATCCAAATGATCCTCACTCTAACTGGCAGCATCATGTACTGGAGCTTGCAACAACAAGTGGAGAAATTGGATGCATCCCCTGCTGAAGCCATTCCAGTTCTGAAATCATTCCCAGAACCCTCAGTGGATGATGATGGAAGCATTTTGGTAAGTGAGGTCTCAAATTACACTATGGAAGATGAGGCCTCAGATACCACGTCTTCCTCACTGGTTGAAAATGGAAGCACCTGGATAAGAGTCAGTTAAAGAGGCGGTGGAGATTGAGAATTATTGTAACAATGACAAATAGAAAGCAGTAGTTTCCAGAAACAGATAGAAAAATATAAGTGAGGGAGAGAAGACACAAAAAGTCGGTGACTGAAAATAATAAAAAAGCAATTACAAGAAAAAACCTGGACAAATCCGACAACGCCAAATGGTGTGAATTAAAGGGGTATCCTGGAACAGTAATTCAGGTTGTTCCTTTAGTATATATAGTGTACTAAGCAAATACACCCATGCTTGCATGGGTGAGCAATGTATAAAAATATATTGAAATAAAACTGAACTAAACATAAAGTAACACAATAATAAAGGAATGGTGCTTGGTAAAAGAAAATAAAGATAGATTGAAATGAAAATGAACTAAAAATAAAGTAACACAGTAAGGGGCTTTCAATTTCTCATCAAAAGCAACTGGTGCTTGGTAAAGGAAAATAAAGAGAGAAAAGGGATTGTTAAAACTTAAAAGCAGGAAGAAGACGAAAGGAGGCTCCGATCAGCCTTTCATTCTAATGCGGCTAGAGATAGATACCTTCATCTATCTTGTTGAAAACTCATATACATCAAACCCCACTAAACTGATAAAATTGGTTAGCATTGACAGGAGAAATTCGAACTCTATTAGAAGTAATTCACCTCTCAAGCCTTAACCTACAACCTCAATTTCTGTAACCTGGGAATCACATGCGAAGAAGATGGAAGAGAGTAAGTCTTAGAAGCCCATTGGTGGAATTATAAAAATTGAAACAAACCTAACATATATCCTTTTGAAGAAGGTAGGCCATTAACATTCTATTGTACAACTCTATAAAACAGAGGATCAACAGTGTGTATGGGTGTAAAGAAGATGAAAATGTCTAACATTTGTTGGAGAACGATGAGTTGAAGGGAAGGTGGAAGAACAGGTAGGCATCGGTGACATACTTGTGGTCATCCTCAGCTCCAAGTCTAAGGGAATTAATCATACTACATTTACTATACAGTAGAATCCACAAAATCATACACCAATAAACATCTTAATCTCTTTGTGGCATAAAAAATATGAGATCAGTTGTCAAAAACAATAATTACTCTCAAGAACTTTCATGTTGGAAAGCCAATGTAGCAGTATTCGTTCCACCTTCAATTTCTAGAGGTAAAATAAAAAATACAAGTACCATACCACAATAAGAAAGACCACCATTTGTATCAATTTGTTTTTTTAAGAGAAATAACAATGGAACCCATTAAAATAGACTTGTTTCCAAGAAAATGTTTCAAGCATTACCTGATCTGTGAGCTCAATAATGTCTGCTGGACCGCCAACTAAAATAGCTTTTGGAAAACAGGAAATCACTTTAAGAAAGTCTCAAGTGTGTCCCTTGCATTCAACAACAAATCAAACATATAAAAGAAAAAAAAAAAAAGAATTGGTTGATCAAGAATAAATTTAAATAACAAATAAATACACACCATATAAACTTAATGAGATGAAATAAGAAAAAAAGTAGCGAAAGAGAGAGAGAGAGAGAGAGAAGAGAAGAGAATCGTATTTAATAAGAGGGGAAAAGTTCACTATTTCTAATGGATTGGAGTTAGCAAAAAAATAATAAAAAAAAAGTAATAAAATGAACAACAAATTGTTGGTAAATATGGGCACAATATATATGTGATGCATATTCAATGCCAGTGTGGGAAGAATCCAGCAGATGCCTAAAATCCACAAAAGCAAGGCCAACAAAAAGATTGAAAATAAACTATAGCCTGTAACTACTAACTGATTCTAGAGCCCCAAGAGTTCCCATGTTGAATCTAACCCACCAAGTCTAAACAATTAGGCTTCATTTATTCACATTCTGTTTCTATAGTTATTCTGAATTGTTGACAATTTAATTCCGAACATTTAGAGACGAATTGCAAGAGGTATAGGACAATAAATAGTGTTTAAACAATTTGAAAATGGTGAACTTACCAGATATTCTTGTATTAGTAGAAAGAGGCAGTGTATTAAACACGAATATATGAGCAAGAAAACTTTCATTTCAAAGAGGGAAATAGTAGAACTTGGAGCAAGTCTTGATGGCTTCAACTTCGCCAGGAAGTCAAGTAGTTGGACTGTTATGTGGTGGGAGGGCTCCAATGATTCAAAGCATAGCTGCTGTAAAAGCAAGCATCAGTGTTCTATTAGTATTGGAAAACATCAATCACAACCCAAGTTTCAATTTTGAGAAAAATAATTCCCAAAAATTACATTAAAAGAAACATTATTAGGATTTCAAAACCGTATCCAAAAAAAATAAAGAGTGAAAAACTAATCATTAGAGACAACATTTTTTTCAAAAAACAAAAAAAAAAAAAAAAGACAGATGTTTACCAAGCATCCTTTTTCCCATCATTCCTGCCAGTGTGTTATTGTGATATTGTTCTAACTCTAAAAATAGATATAAGTTCTTCTTAGGATTTTATTACTCTGTCCAATTATACCAGCAGATAGCTCATTACAGATGATGCAACAAACCCTTTAGTGATTTCTATATATTTCTGCAAGGAAAGTGAGAAAAAAGCATGAACCTTTAACAGCCAAATCCTTTTCACTGCTACCAAAGTTATCTAATAATTTGAAAAAGAAATTGAAGTGCAAAAGACTTTTAAGTTGCCGATGCTGTGTGTACGATCCACATTTGTTAAAAGCATTGATTTGCTCAAAAAAGGGAGGAAAGCTCTTCTCAATGTTGCCATTTCTTTGAGTAGGAACACATCAAAACTCTAGTTTCCAAAAAAAAAAAAAACTACTGTGTAATGGGAATGGAGTGAATCTAGCGGAAGAAACTGGACTCAGCAGGAGAAGAAGCAGCTCAAGAACTCAACAGGAGAAGAAGGGAAACAATATTCAAATATGCAATCGGGAAAGGGAAAGAGAAAGAGAAAGAGAGGAAGCGGAAGAGAAACTTGTTCTTCAAGTCTTCCTCCCTTCCCCCATGTAGGAGGAGCTACATTCGCTTATTCTCTTCAAGTAGGCGTCGGGGAACGGGCGGAACCCACAACCCCTGTTCCTATTGGCTTGGGAAGGATGTCAGCGACGATCCCTGTTTTCTATTAGAGACGCTACAATCTCCGGTGTTCGACAGGCCGACGTAGCTGGCGTCGTCGGAAATCGGCTACCAATAAACCGGCGACGGTTGCTAAAGTAGAAAAGAGTAAACAAAGGGGCTTTTAACCCTCCAGTTTTTAACTTGGTCACGAACTCGGAGTTAAACGGTGGGATTTTTTTTTTTTTTTTTTTTTCGAAACTTTTTGGTAACGCGTCGGATAACCTGTTAGGCACGTTCCTAACAGGTCGCTATGTGGCAGGAGAGGATCCTTTCCGCATGGGGGCAAACTGGGCAAGCCTGCAGACGTCTGTGTTTTCTGTATTTAGAGGCTAAACCCAGTACACTGTATGGACTGAACAAGAAAGCCATCAAATTGGTTGGAACAATATACTTAACCAGGGTGGTTTATTATCCCATTGTTAATGGATGTTTTTCCATCCAACGCACACTGAATTGTCTGCGACGAAAAAAGCCT
The DNA here is from genome assembly GCA_025762735.1 of Platanus orientalis. NCBI lineage: Eukaryota > Viridiplantae > Streptophyta > Magnoliopsida > Proteales > Platanaceae > Platanus > Platanus orientalis. Next base: position 16,447 of record JAOXJP010002472.1, read on the forward strand.
CTGTAGGCATGTCATAGATCGACACATCATGTGTTTTTAAATTTGGTACCTCTTTTTAATTACCTACTTTTGAATGTTTTTAACAACGAAGCAAATGTTCTTTTAACAATCATACCCAATCATCTTATCCCAATCTGACAGTTTACATGTAGTCTTACGTCAACCATTCTCTTGATTTATTACACATACGTACAACGTTTGGGGTCCGGATTCTCTCCTGTTTGGAGGACGGTCTTGTCACAATCTACAAAACACCGTACACCCAAAAAATTGTGGCTGCACAAATGAATTTTGTACAAACAGGTGCAAACAGCTGATGCATTAACACCGAAAGTGATTTACACTTTTTTATTTTTAGGGAGGGGGGGGGCATTTATCACTTTTCGGCATTGATTTGTCTGCACCCTAGCACCGTTTGCATCGTTTCCATGAAATTCATTTGTACCTAATTAATCTTCTGCAAAAAAAAATTTGACATTTGGATAGGAGAGGCAATTCGTGTTCATGGGTCGGGTTCGTGTCGGGTCGAGTTAGGGGTACAACACGATATGTGTCAACCCGAACACGACACGTTTATTAATCATGTCAAAAGCTTCAACCCTAACACGACTTGTTTAATAAACAAGTAATACGACACGACCCACATAACCTGTTTAATAAATGGATCGTGTTGGGTTGACACAAACACGACCCACATAACCCGTATAATAAATGGGTCATGTAGGGTTGACACAATGAAATAAATGGGTCATAATGGATTGACACGATTGAACACAACCCATATCAACCCGTTTAATAAATGGGTCATGTCAATCCAATTCAAAAAATGGCTAAAAATTAATTGATTGATTTCTAAATAAATTAACATTATTTTAAAGCTAAATAAATGTAACCATGCTACTAACAGCAAAAGAATGTAAAGCTAATTAAAATTGAGCAAGTTTGAGAGATGTTCTACTAGCAGCAAATAAATGTAACCATGCTACTCTTTTTTGACCATCCAAAAGAATATCATGGGTTCTTAGAATCAGGTGATAATAATCCTCTAATGCTCTAATCGAATTTGTTTTTGCTCATCATATCTTCTATATATGTGAGGGCCATTAATGCCATGAACAACATAATACTTTTATCAGAGTTGCCCATTTGGGTATCTAACAGGTGCATTAAATTCCCAATAAAATTCGAGATAAGTCTGATTTCATAAAAATAATGAACCATCGACATATATGATATTATCAAATGGATGTAGCATAATTGTAAGATATTGATCTTGCTTGCAACATGAAATACTCAATTACACCCTACAATAAAAAATACATAGTTTTCCAAATGAATAATAAAAAACTAGAATCAGAAGAAACACATAAAAATCTGAAAAAGCTTCTAATTGTCCAAGAAATTAGAGGGTGTAATCTGGGTCGTTGAAGTCTTTAGGAGGGAGAGGGAGCATCAATTAGGCGTGGTATTGTGCTGGACCCTTGACTACTTCTGAAGACTTTCAATAATAGGATTCACCTATTGTTGGACTGAGAAAGTGAAAGCACTACTGGAGAACTCGAGTAATGCTGCACTGATTTGGCTTGATAATATGATCAATCCCCTTTGTTGCCTAACCTAGGTCCTGGTTATTACAATTTTTATGAGCATTCACAAGCTGTTTGAATGTCGTTCCCAGATGTCAAGAGCTCCTCATAACTTCTCAATTGAGTAATTTCCCCACCTTCCATAACCTGGAAAAGCAAAAAAATAAATGACCTTCAATATCATTATGACATTGAAAATACAGACACGTTAGGAAAAAATCAACCGTGCTTAAAATATAGC